>JAPSGF010000092.1:338003-419006 GCA_035772895.1 Perdix hodgsoniae
TTTTTTTTTTTGTAAAAAGAATGTACCTTGTAAGAGTCAAAATATTACTGCTTTTAGATATTGTCAGGAAATGCTAAAATGGATTAGTAAGACTAGTTGAGTACTGTGAGATTAACAGGAATAGGGCTGATCTTGGACTATGATTCAAGGTTATAACTGGATTAATTAAGATCTTTTCCTTTCTCAGGAGCTTTTGAAGATGGTTATGAATTTTTTTACCTCTTTTTTTTTTTTTTTTTTTAAGACCCATATTTGTGCTTTTGCTTAGAGATTTCTTTTCATTACAGAACTTTCTCCATCGGTGTACTATTTCAGTAGCCAAATCTTCTTGAAAATAACCTTTAAATATATTTGATGTAGAGGAAAAAAGAAAGCTGGATTTTAAAATTTTTTTAAACACGAGCCTCTGTTGTTTTTTCACAGATTAAAGTACTTACAGATATAGGATTTTTTACAGAGGCCTTTCATGAGCTGTGTTTACTTAATTGTGGAGAAAGAATTCCATGGAAAATACCGGCAGGGTACAAAAAAATTGAAGAAATGAAGGTAAACAGCAGTAAAATGTAACATTGAAGTATAGAACTTAAATTCTCTTCATTAAAGAGACGTAAGGATTCAATTCTCAGCCCTTTTAAGGTGGATGGCAAAATTCCCATCACCCAGGCAGGGACAGGACACCAGGGGCACTGGGCAGCTCCCTGGGACTGGGCTGAGCCCGGGCTGGGCAGGGCAGGGCTGTGTGGAGCTGGTGCCTGGTCCTCCTGTGACCTCACTGGGACAGGGACTGATGGAACATGGGGTGACATGGGACCAGTGAGATCAATGTCCTGACTGGCCTTATCCTGCAGTTTAGCAGTGGCTAGAACGAGCACAAAGCAGCAGTACCTTTTTTTCACAGTAGCCAACTGTCTGAGCTAATTAATAGGGGAAATTACAACTAAGTTTATGATGTCAAATATGTACATTTAATATATTTGACAAGCAGTCAGACCTTTTGAACTTACCAATAATTCTTTTGTACAAACTACAAGGAAAGATAAAAACCTGAAACTCTGTCCTTTTCCTTAGAGCACAAGCTTTGTTGCATTTTCACAAAGTTGAGCCATACAGATTTATTAGCACCCTCACTGGAATCCATTCTGAAAAACTCCCTTCTTCGTGGCTACAGTAAGGAATGTATTTAATCCTTACTGATGCTAATGAGATTAAAATACACCATGAAGTCATCTTAATTTGGATATTGTGTTAACAGCTTACAGAGTTAGAATGAGGTCTGGTTAATTTTGACACCTGTATTTTTCTAATGGAATTCGTAGATGAATGTTTGGGTGAACAGCAAAACAGGTTCAGCATTAGGACTCATGTTCACTCTTGTGGTTCAAATAGAAATTCTTGCCTGTCTTCTGTAAGACTCTCAGACTGAGGAGAAGGGCCCACTTTTCAGGGATTGACAGAGATAGTATAGGGCTACAATGGAGTTACATTTTATGAAAGAATTAATAAAAATCGCATAAAACACAAGTGACAGTTGTATGTAGAGCTCTCAGTTAGGATGAAGGCTGGAAATGATCTTTTTTTATATTTTCTCCTTCCCCTCTGTAGGCAGATTAGTGGAAAGGTAGAGTTTTTGAGCAGGGATTGGAATTAGGGTTAAGATTCAGAAAACAAAGTGTGTATAAGTCAAAGAATATGTTGTTTTTGTAGCCCTCAAAAGGAGTTGGAATTCTTCAGTTTGTCTTGACCTGTATTTTACCCTTTCATTACATTCACAGGTCTGTATTCTGCTGAATAGCAGTGGGGGTATGTGCTAAGTCTGGAGTTAGCTCTGGGACTCAGGAATGTGAAGAACGTGTAAGGCAGATGGTGGCCAATATCTTTGTTGGAAGAGGATTTTTGTTGGTTTACTTCTCTGCCTTCTTCCAGTTCAGTTGAAGAGTCCTGGTGAATGTCATAGGAGACGTAGGGGTAGATTTTGGTTTCAGCCCATAGATACCAATTGTTGCTATTTTCCGGACCATAAAAAATAGTTGGAAATGCATTATATTTGTCTGCTACTCTGCTTATTTTATACTTCTATTATAACACATTACTAATTTTTTATTCTGTTGATTTTTACAGACCTTACTGTATTTTGACTCCTCAAAATCTCTCCTGAGTTTTACAAATTTACAGGTAAAAAAAGAAACCTGAAAGTACCAAAATTTTAATGCTGGACATATAGATTTATTTCAGTGGCTTTAGTTAGAGATTATTTGGTTTGGAAAGCATATTTTGGTAAACACAAGTTAATAGAAAACACATTCTCCTCAACAGTTTAATTGTAAGAAGTAGCATCCTACTAAAATACCAAGAACATCAGTTGTTTGACCTCCAATTTAGATTGGAGCTGAAAGAAAAAGGTGAATCTGAAAATTAATTAATTTTCATTTTAATTAAATGAATTTTGAATTTTTAATTAAAATGAATTTTAATTAAAATGAAAATTATATGTTTATCAGTGATTTTTTTGTTTTTCACTTTTAATTGCTTTGTCACAGATCTGTTGAGCAAGTAAAAGTGGATGTTATCAGAAACAGCAAAAAAGCCATACCATAAAACCAAACTGAAAAGAAAAAAGAACAACAACTTTTCCCCTTCAATTTCATCTCTTATTTACAGCAAGGTTATGTGTCTTTCACAGCAGTTGATATTAGAAAATAGAAATGAAATGTCTATCTTGACAGCTTTCAATTTCACTTGTTTCAGATTTATTTCTAAATTGAGCTTTTTCCTGAGATTTTGATTTGAACACTTCACAGTCTATATGCAGTTCTTATTGGTCTCCTCATTTTGCAAAGCTATGTGGACTTTCTACGTTTAAATGTATTAATCTAAAGTGAGGATAGTGAACTCTAGATAGAATGATGAACGTTTTTTCTTTACCTCACCTTTCTAGTTAGGGGAAGTTGTAGCAGAGTTACCTTTGAGTTTGTTTTATGAACTGCAGTTTACCTACGTGCTTTTTGTAGCTTTAGCTAAAAGAGAGCTATGAACAATGTAGAAAACTAAAACTCACACAAGGGTTAGATGCATCTTCTATGGGATAATTTATCACTGAGGCTACAGCTTCAGCAGTAGCTGCTAGGGAGAGAATTAAGTTTGGGAATAAAAACATCCATTATGACTAAGACCAAGATCACACTGCTAATGCCGCTCATGTTAATTGTTGATAAACACTGTTATTATTAGAAGTAAAATATCCCTTGAAAAATGAAAATATAAAATATGTCATTTCAAATAATCACAATTACTGATTTTTTTTTTAGGTACTGGAAGACATATTTAACTGGAGTCTGTCTTTAACAGTAGTGCCACTGTGCGACCAACAAATTATGAATAAATTAATCTTAGCCAAAATGCATTTCATCATTTGCCTTTCTGCCACAATAAATAATATACCTGAAAAAGTAGAAAAATGCATATATTCTGCTGATAACAAGCGAGATGGAGTTACACCATCAAATGTAAAAGGTAATAATTTAAGGGTGGTGAAAAAGTGGATTTATTCTGCAAATTATGGAACGTTTTTTTACTTTTAACAATTACACATGCATTAAACTGTCACATTTTAAACAATATTCATGTTAACTGTTGCTGATCGTATCAGTCTTTATGGAAATAATAACATTAGGATCTTTCAAGTAATTTTAGCTAATATATCTAAACATAGCTTTGATTCTACTTCTGTTATCTGAATTTCATTTGAAATGCATTTGACAGTTGATGCTGTTAAGAATTCAAGACAACGGGAACAAAGAGACACAGTGATGCAGCTCATTGACTGTAAAGCTGAGTTAAATATGACCATGCTGAAGGTAATTTTTTTTTCTCTGGGAAAAGGGCTTAATAAACTTCAGATTGTTCTGAAAACATTAATAATGTTTTCAGTGTATCTGAATTTATGACATAGATGTCCGTATTTTCACAATCAGATCTCAGTATGGTGGTTTCAGCAACAAGAGTAGAGACAATGGATTTTCAGGAACAAACTATCTCCTTTCAGAGGTGGCAGTTGTAGAACATGTCAGAGACTTTGATGGAGCAGTATGCTCTACAAATAAATGGAAATGAATTCTCTATCATATATGAAATGTCTCAAATTTTTCACCTTGCTCTCTACAATAATTTATTTAGAGGAAAATACTGTAGGTTATTTTTTAGGTGGTTTGTTTGTTGATAAATTGTAACTTTCATGCTTGGCAGATCCACATCATGAAAAGTCAAAAGCTGACATATTCCTCTTTCAGAGTGGTTTTCCACTTCAGAAGTATCTGCTTTTAGCCATTCTAACAGAGTAGAAATGGGGATTGGTTTTGAATGGCAGTTGCTATATGCTGTGAATTAGAAACTTAAAAGTTTTAGTATAGCTTTAAAGTTATGTGAACATAGCATCTCAAAGATAACTACAATGGAAATGTTAAGTGAATTTGAATTGAGCTCATTTAAGAGGCATATTATATTTCTTAGACTCTTGATTTTTCTTTAATTATTTGATCCTTTCTCTTACAGTAGAGCTCTGAATTTATCAGAGAAATTGGCTAAAAAAAGCCAAAGAATTCTTCTGAAAGTTCCATGATTGAGCTTTTATTTAAAACTTACTTTGTTTTAGACTTGGCTTTCCCAGCTTCTTACAACTCTGTTAGAAAGACTGCAAATTACAGCTGAAATTTCAGGATGCATACTGTGCTCAAAGTTCTATCAGAGTACATATAGAAAAGACTGTAATATGTCTTGCAATGTCTTTCATATTGTATTTTAATATTGTATTTCATTGTTTAAAATTACTAAGCAAGTAAAAAGTACACTATAAAATTATCAAGTATAGCTATGAGATAATGAGAGGAATTAAAATTATTGAGTACTGCTGTTAAGCTATAAAATATTCTCTTATGGTATATAATTCAGTTGATCATAAATTAAAACAGTACAGGCACAGTTAAGATGTTGCTATTTTCAGCACTTAGAACCTACAGATCTGCAAAATCAAAATTACAAACCCTGCCTACTTATTGAAAATAGACATTGTCTTAACACTGGCTTGTTCCAGGGTGTAGTGTTAGTAGGCTATAATGGAATAGAATACTTTTTAAGAACCGTTTTTGGTTTGGTTTTTTTTTGGATGTTATACAATGCTGTGTTCTTCTCTAGGGAATTTTGTTAACAGAAGCTGAAGAAAGTCTTAATCGTCTTGTGCAGAACATACAGGACAAATATGATGGGAAGATATCCCAGTGTTCTGCAGAAGATTTAGAAGTACTTATTGAAGCTCAACTTGAGCTTGCAGCTATTTCTCAGCAATGGCACCGAGCAGCTTTCAGGTAAATATCCTTATGAACAACCGTGTGTAATAGAGCCTTGCTTATGTAAGATAACTGAATAAATAAAAATCTAGGAACTTCTTCAAATCCCTTATGTCTACAAAGTTACAGTAATTTTCTAAATTTTAGTAGCTAACCATAATAAGCCCATTAATGCACACACAAAGATAATTTATACTGGTATTTTACTTTTCATTATTGCTTTATCTTACTTTTTTAAAGGTCATCAAATATAAGCCTGTGATTTCTCTGCAAGGTGTTTTGTGATTCAGTTTTGTACAAAATCAAAGAAAAAGTTGCAGTTTTCTCTATTTTTTAGAGTCTGGATTTGTTAGGTCCTGCATTTTTTATGATTTTAAAGTGTTTTGAGGTTTTCAATTATTTTGGAACTTCAAGAAACTGCACTTCTTTTGCTGTTCTTTGAATATACGGAGCATACATAAATATATTAACTATTTACAGATGTTGAATCTGACCATTGTTTTGATCTTTCATCTAGGAGGATTCTTCTGCTTAGTATACTTGTAATTTTAATTTTAATTTGTATAAAAAGGATAATACTTTAAAAATACATCATTTTTAGTAGTGACAAGCTCCTTCTGGGCATTTTTTATTAAAGTAAAAAGTCTTTGAGGATACAAGCAGCTTATAGAGGCATAGTTACTTGTCAGGCTGCACTGAGTTTAGATAGAAAGTAATCCCTGATTGTCACTGTCGTTAGGTCTAGTCTGACTAAACAACACCAAAATTATTATGTAAAATCGTACATTACAATGAGCACCAGCCAAAAAGCAAATTAATGTTTCCTTATATTGTTAGAATACTCTTATCGTGAGGATTCCTGCAACACTCTTGCTGAAGCTGTAGATTTTTCAGGTGGCCAATCAATCTCAAAGGGTTTTTTTTTCCCTTTATGCCCAATTAAAGAAAAAGTTTTCTGCTATGCCAAAGGCAAACTGCTTTCCTTCACCCAGATATCTTAGGTAAACAAACATGGCTCCAAATCAGATAGCTTTTAAATAACACAGTTCCTTTTTAGCTCTTATGTTATAGCAATAAAAAACATTAATGAAGACAGGAGCTTCAGAGTGCTGCATGGAGTACTAAAATGAAAGCAGTAAAATAGTACTGCTGCCCGATCTATCACCTGAGTTTCTGTTAGATTATTTGAAAACCTAGGGGTCTCCTTAAAGTTCACGAATTAGGACTACAATAATTTATATCAAAGCTAGTAAGGTCATTAGTGAAGATGAGAAGTAAGAGCTTGTAGGCTAT
The DNA here is from genome assembly GCA_035772895.1 of Perdix hodgsoniae. Lineage (NCBI taxonomy): Eukaryota > Metazoa > Chordata > Aves > Galliformes > Phasianidae > Perdix > Perdix hodgsoniae. The sequence continues at coordinate 344,636 of JAPSGF010000092.1, forward strand.
CATAGGCATTTCTACATTTCTCACCATGAAATATTAATCTGTTTAAGTGCCCTTTGAATTATATGTTTGCCATTTGTCAAAGAAAAAACAACAAATCACTGGACAGTGGTCTTATCATGTTTTTGAATGTGGATTTTATAAAGTTTTCATATTAGCAATTAAGGACCAGTGCACAGATTTATGCAATAATTTGTGAATAATCCTGGTTTATCTTGATACTGGGCTTGGTAAAAATCTGTGTTAATAGAACTCTGGCTCTAGCACAATCACCCTGCTAAATTGGCTCCCTTCTTTTTGACAAGTAGTTATACACTACAGTGTAGTTTCTGTTCTGGCTTATAACTTGCCTAAGATTGAAGACACTTTTTCATAGTATCAGTGGTTCCAATAAATGTGAAGCATTTTATGGACAATTTTTTTTAGGGCTTGCAAATTTTTGGTGGCTGTTTAATGGACTGTTGGCTGTTTAATTGACAGTGGTCAGACAGCAGAGAAGAAGAACCCAACAACCTACAGACAAAGCAAGAGTTTGGTTTTTGGTTTTTGGTTTTTTTTTTTTACACTATTTTACAACTTTATTGCAATGCCTTCCATGGAAACTGCTGATCTATCTGCCTCAGATAGAAATGAAACATTCCTTTGGACAGCTAAATGTTTCCTGCCTGCCAGCCTAGAAATCAAACTTTGCATGATATTACAGAAATTCATCATTTTTTTTTCCTTTGGTGAAATGATTTAGTGGTGAAATTGATACAGTCAGCTGTACTTTCCTATTTTGATCATCTTGCCACTTTCTGAGTTGGCTGATGACAGGATGTGTATTTTGTCAGGGGAAATATATAGACACATCACTCTTGTTGGCAGAAAAAGAGGGTCACAAAAATTTCATCAAGGGAAACTTCTACATGCCTCTGCCTTGCAAAAAATTAATCCCTTAGTATAACTGTATGTATAAGAATATTTGGCCTCAATGAGAATACCTAGACAGTATCTCCCCCAAATTTGTGAGGTTTCTAATTATCTAAATATGTACTTGTCTGTTTATGTGAATAAACTACTGCTTAAAAGAGTGTGTATATGAAGTCTTGGTCTGGTGGCCTATATTTTAACATTGAAATTTGTATGTAAACATGTTTAAAGAAATCACTTCATTTTCGGAATTGCTGGCAACACAGTTAACTGGGGGCCATGGGACTTGGGAAGGTAGGTTAATATTTCTTAGAAGCTTGTATATACTCTTGAGTGCTGCACCTTCTCCATTATATATGAGAAAAGTTATTCATAGCACCTCAAAAAACATTTTGAATAATGTCAGTTTTTGCCATAATTTTAACTTTGATGTCTGGTTTCAGAAGGAAACTCTTCTTAATAAAAAGAAAGAAAAGCATCTGGAATATTTCATTGCAATATTCATAGTGTCCGTTTTGCTTTTATAAGCAAATTTTGTTTCATCTTTTCCTTTTTTTGAGAGAGAGTTGTCACCAAATTCAACACTGATTTATTCTTGTTTCACTTCATTGAATAAAACTGAGGTAAAGGGATGATGAAGGAGATTCTTAAGGACTGAATTCTGAAAGCTGAAAGACAAGATACTAACAGTTGTGGTTTTCAGTGTTACTTTTGGGCCTATTTGTGGTGAATTGGTGTAATCCATCCCATTCTGTATCACAAAAACAACAAGCAGGGTAGAATTAGAAATGGCAGGAGGGCTTCTGAATACCTTCTGGAGCTTATGTATCCTGTAGTCACATACATGTTGGCAGAACAGCGTGAGTAATTTTGAGAGTAGTGAACTCTTCATTCATGAATCAAGAACTTTGCTTTTATAGCAATTAATCTAATGCTTCTCAAAAGTAATACATTCAAACAATCCAAATCCTTCTTGCATTATAAGCTCTTTATGCTGCCCTGGTAGTTTAAGTAAGAAGACCTGAAGGCATTCACAAATTATTTTTTTCTTTTGCCTTATAGCAGCCAGTCTCTGTATAGAGTCTCTGTGTGTAAAATCTCTCTATGTAAAGAGACTTCAGCCTAGATTTCAATTTTGGTTATACATCTTTAACAATTAATTGAAAAATCTTTGAGGTGACTTAGAGATTCCCCCAAATACTTTTGCATCATTAGGAGAATGTGTTTCAGTGGATGAAGAATAAGCAGCATTGCAAAACAAGGAAAGAGGAGATACAGATTCAGGGGAAAATGTACAATGTACAGTTACAGATGGAAAGTTAATACTGCAAGACACTGCTTTTTTTTTTTTTTTTTCAGTCTCAGAATATTTGGAGCAGCATTTTCTTTGGGAAAAAGTCCTGTTCAAAAGACCTTCTCATTATGTTGGTTTTGCAAGTGTCTTTGTATCCTGAAAATAAGTTTATTCACCAAGTCTACTATTATAGCAGTACATTTTCATAGATGTCATAAAAGTTGAAAAATGTATCTGAACACTTTAAAAAAACTGTGAAAAAGGATAAAAGCATGGCAGTAAGTATTTTAAGAAAACTGGCAATATATTGACATCCCAAGCCATAACTTTTTGGAATTTTGTAAGGTTCAGCTAATTGCTGCAGTAGTCCTACTAATGCCTGTATCGTTCAAGATGCTGTTTGGAGAGCTCCAGAAAAGGACTTGTGATGGGGCTGTGGGAACTCAGAGTCAATATCACATGAATGCTTTCTGGTGAGGTTATCCCAGAATGGTACCTTGTTCAAGTTTTGATAGATGGTGTTTACTGAAATTCTGTGATTATTTAGTTATGGGGATATAACAATAGAAAAACATGTGGTCTGGAAAAGATTGAATAAGAAATCTATTTTCTTAGCTCTCTAGTTATGGATGACATAAAGAACTCTCCCAATTTATAATCATTATTTTTACATCTGTTAATTTCTAAAAGCCTATTCCTGGAGAAAGACATGGATAACTGAAATTTAGATTGGAGTTACATTTTAATAGCTCCAACAGAAGATTGTATTTCTTAACTTACCCCTTATTATCAGGTTATACCTGTTCTTGGCAGCACAGTTTCTCTTCCTACTCTTTTCTCACTTTTAATGCAAATTCAGAATATGCTTTTGATGCAAGTTTTATGTTCAAATGAAGCAAAAATTAATAATTGCTTATAAATATATCTGATAGAGTCAGAAGTGAAATATCTATTATAAAGAAAACATAATGACAAGTATTATTAGTGGATTTAAATAATATTCTTCTGTCTCATAGCATTGCTTTGGCTTTCTCTGCAATTCGACTTCTCCAAGATGCAGATATTTTTAGGATGACAGCAACACATTTTCAAGAAAAAAAGAATAAAAGGGAGAGCTTGGTATGTGTGGATTTAGTATTTATACTGTTTTTTGTTATATGAAGTCTTGTACTAAGTGTTGGGAGATTTTCAGAATGTTGAAACACAGCAGCCATCCATATCACATGGTTGCTGTTATTTTGGGAGAAAATGATATAAGATGTGCTTCAACTGCTTGATTACCTGTACTGTATTCAACATCTCTCTATAATCACCATTTCTGTTGTATGTGGTTAGGAATTACATTCTTCGTATGAATACTTTCCTGTGCCAGCACTGAAAATCTCCTTTTATTTTATAAAAATCAAGGTAAAAAATGGAAAAATAAGTAGCAGATGTACAATTCAATTGAGATAGTTTATGGTTTTTTTTTTTTAAATTGAAAACCTTCCACAGAGTATTCTCTTCTTTAAGAGACAAACAGAACACTTCTCATTATTGCTGTATTCCAAATTTAGCAATGTATCAGTGAAATTCTGTTGGCTAGCATGGAGAGATACTGACCTATGCTTTGGGAAACCAGTGTGCAAAACCTATTCGTCATACTCCATCATACACACATTTACATTTGCACAGTAAGGCAGACAGAATCCTATGAACAGAGCAATTATCATTCTATTGCTTTCTGGAGCAAATTGAAGCAAATCTTAGACTATGGACTGCAGAGCTTTAATAATAAAAAGACTGTTTATAGTATGTGAAGATGGCATAGGGGACTGAACTGAGAATTCTACTAAGTGTTTCCAGTACTACATTAAACAGGTGTTTGTTTCTAATCACTAGAAATGCTTAGAACTAGAGATCAAAGACTAGAAATTTGTTTGTAGAAAAGCAATTGATTCTATAATTACCATTTCTCTTGCTTTTGGAAATATTAGGATTCTTGTGTTGAAGATGCTCAACAGCCTCACAGTACTATAACAGATCATCTGAATATACATCTGTGGCTAAGGTGTCGTAAAATGTTAGTGACTGCACTAGCAGCACAGATACGCAGTGTTGGTGATAAGGAAGGTACTGCTCTTTTTTGATTTAGACTTTTGGAGTATAATGGGAAGTCTCAATTAGTTTTCATAAATAAAAATACTAACAGTACTGTGCAATTATTTATAATAAATTCATCCAGCACAGCAAAGATACTGTACTGTATTTCTGAGTATAATCTCTCCTCAGAGCATTGAAAACACAAAACATTACATTGGTGTTTATTCTCTTTTGAGAATCATGTAGTAAAAAGTTTTAAATATAATTAAAAGTGAAATTAAATGAAATAGTTATGTGTGTTTTAAAAATACAAGCCACTAGTCTTAAAAATATAAAAGCTTTCTTTTTTTACTTTTTATATTGCCTATAAATGAAAATATCATGTTCTAGATTCTTTTTAAGATTTTAAATGAGATCCTATGAAGTACATTTAAAGATTTTTTGGATGATGAAAGAAAAAGTTTTTCCTACTTACTTCTATAAACAGTATAAACTCTGAAGCTCACTCTATCAAAATCACAGTCCAGGTCTGCAGACAAACTTCTATTAATCTTTTCTGTAATACTATTTTGGAATGCTAACTAAGATCACGTTATTGAATATGACATCTACTCTGCAAAATCTAATTATTAATGCTGGTGACTTACATATTAAAAATGCATTTGAATGAATTTAAAGAATGTATGATTTAAACACTATAATTTTTCTCTTCTTTTTTGAGAGCAAATTTGACACAGACTTTATGAAGTAGAAAATGTGGAATCTGTATTTTCAGATTTCCTGTAAATTTTTGAGAAGAATCAACTTGTTAAAAATGGAAGAATATAACGTGGTCTTTTCGTGGTATAACATGGTTACATTTTACTAATCACATATTTCCTTGTTTTAGAAAATGATGTGGCTGAACGCAAAAGTATTATAAAAGAAGTAATATTAGAGGCAGAAGCCTTTGGTGATATTGAGACTCAGGCTGAAATGATGGTGCAAGCAGCAATTCTTGACCTGCAAGAAGGATGTCCCACGGCTGATATTAAACTTCTTTTGCAGGTTTGAGCACAAAGGAGAAACTGTTGGCTTTTCTTTGATATATTTTTTTTCTGTAGAGTCAGAACAGCTGATGCCAGCATTAAATAAGCTTGAAATAGTGACTCTACAGTAGATTTTTTTTTTCACTTTGTGTGATTTGTCCTTATAAAGAGACACCAAAAGTAGTAACTACATTGGTTTTTGTTATCTATGTCCAAACAGAATATCATCAGTTTACTCCAAGAGGATAAATTTATTTCCCCACCAGCTTCTTTGACTCTTGTGAAAAGTATGCTTCTGATGACAGACATACTAGCACTGCAAACAATAGAGAATATTGACAATTGTTCTTCTGCAGTGGAACCATTAAACTTACTAAATTTGGCACATGAAATCACCTTGAAAGAAGTGAGTATACTATTTATATAGCATTTGCAAATTCTTACAATGATTCTGGTAGCTCTTCTAACAATTTATTTAAAGGGCTATTCCCATTAATTGGGGATTTTCCCAAGATCATGTAGTATAAAGAAGTAATCCACCTAGCCAAGCTTATTTTGTATACTCATCTTGCATATTCATGGTCCTAAGTACCCTGATATTTTTGTGGTTTAAAAAACCCTGAATACTTGCAAATGTATGTTCATATGTGAAAACTGAAATAGGGAGTTTCATTTTTCATAGGTGCTGAAGGCTCAGTTTTCTCACTTGAATCTGAGGGATACATTATGCTGAGCACCGCAGGGAAAATGTACATCTCATAAAATTCCTGACTTCTGAGCACTGAAGTTTAAGAATTTAGCTTTATTCCTTAACTTAGAGACATCTGACTAAGAAAATCCTTACAGACTTAGCAATTTATAATGCGTCCCCCATTGCTTTATTTTTACGAATGAAAAGTTTGACTGGTCCATAGGTGTATTATTTTTCCTTTCTGGCCTCTGGCTTTTGTTGAATGTCAGATTTCTTTCCAGACATAACAGCTTCTTTCTAATAATAAGGTTACTTGGGAGTTCTGCTTCTTAAAGACAACTTGTTTTGAAGGAATTTGCTATTAGAAACCAAAATGGTGTTAATAAATCTGATTAAGAGTTCATTGAAATTCTCCGTTTGATACCAAACTTCTCTGCAAAGAAGACAATCACAAATTGAAGTAAAGGAGTTCAAGAGTATCAGACCATCTTCTAGTGCTCTTTTATAAGAAACTCTTGAGTTCTAGGGTTTTACAAGTACCTAACCTACTTCTTCAAAGAATTTAATTTGCTATCTGTAACTCAGATTCACAAAACATACTCTTTTCATAGATTTTTTTTTGCGGAGAATATATTGAACAGCAGATAGAAGACAGTACATTGACCTGCCTTGTCCTACCTGCAAAAAATATCTACTTGCCCTATATAAACCTTCTCGCCCAAGTCAAAATGAGAATTGGTAAGAAAAAATGCATTCATTAATATATATATTTTTTTCATTCATTTTCATTCATACTTTACACATCAGCAGATAAGATAAAAAGCTGATATGTCAGAAGATAATGAATCAATTATTGCAGAGAAGCCTTTGGATCTGGTCAGTAGATAAGGAATTTTGGAATTTGTTAATGCTCACAGAGGGGTGGGTTCTGCCTACAACTGTCAGGTGAAACAATGGTAGGAAGTGGCTTAGTGCCAGTCCTTACAGATCATCTGTGACAGATATGCTTAGTGTAGCCTAAACTTACCTTGAATTGTCTAAGTAAACCTTATTAGCATTGCGAAGTAGTGAAATAGTATGGTACTTTTACATCTATGTCCATTAATCACTCAGATTTTTGAGAGTTGGATTTTAATGACAAATATGTAACTGTATTTGTTCTAGGAAATTAGCTTTGTTTAGCACAAATTGTTTTTTTTATTAAATCATTTAATAAGAGATGTCCATTTCTTTTTCCTTAGGAAACGCATTAGCTGGGAGAATAGCTTGCACACCTGAAAGAGAAGATCCGCTACAATGGTTACATGCTCTCAAACATTTAGAAACAGCACTGAAGCTTTGCAGAGCATCTGCAACAAAAGCACTAGATATGGAAGCTCAACTTCTTTTTCAGATAGGTAAATAAAATCCTGTTTGTTCATCATGACAGCATTTATATGATAGTCTTATGTCTGTGGGCTTTCCTAAAAGGGAGATGTTTTCCTGTCAAAGTAGAACAGATGTGGATGCGTATCCCTCTAATTGCAGATTTCTTTTCTGTGTTTCATATCATGATAGCATAGTTCAAGGTGCATTATGCAATAAATAATTTCAAAACTACAGTAGAACTTTTCCCATCTCTGTGTTATCAGGGATCAAAGGGCATAGCTGATGAGGTTTAAGACACTGTAGAAAGCTAATTAGCTTATTTGCATCAGTCTGAAGTAAAGAAGACGAGAGCTTCATATAGTATTTCTAAATGACTTAACAAAGCTAACGAGTTGCACAGTGTCTCCATGCATTTGGACTTCACTGGCATTATGTTTTGCACCATGAAGAGCTGGTTTGTTAGGATCCTAGCCAAAAATGCGCTCAAACTCTTTAAAGTAACACTTAAAATGCCATTTGCAAGAGTTAACATCATGAAGATGAGGATAGCGCAAATGAACTTACATCCATTCACATGCTGAGAATCCCAAGTTGTTCATTATTGAGTGGACCTTCTGTCAAGGTGTAATACACCATAAACATCCTGTCAGTGAAAGGATTGTCTAATTTTTGCCTTTTGGAACTGTTAAAGAAAACAATTATATTCATTGTTTCTACTGTCAAACAAAAAGCACGTTCACATAACTTTTTTTTTTGCTACTTTTATAAAAAGGCAAGGGTCTGCAGGTGGGATAATCATTGGTGGGAGGAAGCTGATGCCAACAGGCTCTCTTTGTTCTGACTGTCTAAGTTCATCCTGTGGCCAGGGGACATCATTCTGGCCATTTACAGGCTTACACAGTAACTGTTATGTGGATCTCTAACCCCACGACGTACAATGATCTTCTGATTAAGACTGCTGCATATTAGGTGTCATTATGGTTCCAAAGTTTGATTATTTTAGCTACTTTATGAAATAACTTCTAATACAGGATTTGTGTGTAACATTTAAAAAAATCTGGAAAGGATTTTGCTTATCGGGAAGAAAAATCATAATGCAATCCATTGTTGAATTTTCCTAGGAGGCAAGCAGGTTAGATCTTACAGAAAACAAACAAACAAACAAACAAACAAAAACCAGTAAAATCTTGCAAACTAGCTTCCTATATTTCTTTCTTAGGTAAGGTGGAATGCCAGATAACCAAAGCAGGCAATAACAAGTCATATCGAGCTGTTGAAATCCTGCTGGAAGCTATAAAACTGAGCCAGGAACATGATCAAAACTTTGAGTAAGAAAATATACATAATTATCAAAATATGACCTTTTTCTAAGATTTGATGTTGGATTTCTTGTGGTTTTGGACTTTTTCTTTACTGTTGTAGCATAGAACTACAGTATATTCATTCTCTTACTTAAAACAAATGTGAAAATAATTTAAAAACATATTATTGAGTATATGAAGCTATGGCTTTTGCTTTTATTTCCAAATTTCTTCCCCTTCTCTAAACATCGGAGACAGTGCTAGTTAAAGAGGAGTTTTATTCATATTTCAGAAGATGAGCTGTGGTCTGCCCCCTTCCAGATAATAGAAATCCAGCTTGAAAAGGTTAGCAGCCAGAAAAAGGCAGAACAGAGGCAGAAGGAGTGTAGGAAATGTGTTTGTAACAGATATCAGGACAGTGATTTTGGCATTAGTTATCTGCATAGAAGATGCCTGAAGAACTGAGGCAAGCCAGCCAATAAATTCTTTCAAGCAGCTCTGACATACTGGACTTTAGTGTTTTTTTAGATTCTTGATTGGTCTTATGAATAATGTGCCATGTATATTTACAGACAGTGTAAAGACAGCAATTTACCTTGATTGTGTGGGTATTCTGTTACTTACATTAATGAACCAGAACTCTGAACACTGGAGCAGTAGCAAAGTGATAAACCTCTACAAGCCATCAGCATGATAGAGGATGGTAGAGAAAAGGGCTGTGGTGATATTCTCCAAGTTTAATTTGCTACAGTCTTACTTAATTTGCTACAGTCTTTCTAAAAGTATGTACAACAACCTCTATGAACCCTGACTTTCTTATTTCAGATAACTGAAAATCCCAATCATCTTCATATAAGCCCTCAGATATCTACATAATTGATGTGTCTTCATGCCTGAAATACTTTTTTTATTAGTGAGACAAGAAAGTTAACTAAATTGTGGCCAACCAAGTGTAGAACTTGCCATCTTCACACGTACTTTTCCTCTTCCTGAACTGTACATCATTCTGTGACTTTCATATTTTGCTTCAACAAGTCACACAAACTGGAATTTATGGGACTGTCTCAGCAGCCAACTCTGTGCAATACGACTGTCCAAAAGAGTAACTGCATGTGCAGGAGTTTGTTGCTAAGATTAAGGAAGCCAATTCTTAGGGGAAATCTGCAGAGTTCTGCAGTGCTGGGAGGAATCTACATAAAAAGACTTAGAAACATACAGTGAATATAAATATAGAAGAAGTTCTGCGGATACACTTATTTTGACCTGGTTTATGATACTGCTGTAAAAGTGAACAAAGGCAAAGGAAGTACTGGAAGGACCTGATAAGGACAGTTTGTCTGAAGATGTAGAATATTCTGGTATAGAACTAGGAACTAAGAAGGTTCTTCAGATAAGTCCAAAGACTATTTTGGTCACCCTTATCATTTTTGCTGGTTCTTGGAAGAGAGAAAAATTTTTTATGGATTGACTGAAGACCCAAATCCAAATTCTGCTATATGTACGTCAAGGAAATCAGGACAACAGATGTATGCCTTGACTCGAGGAAGGAAGAGCAACCCTTGTCAGTTCTATACTGAAAGATCACTTTTCTTTTAGAGTTACAGTTTTCTTACTAAAAATTTGCCATTTATTTATTGACTACTTGTTGCTCGTGGCACAAATTGTATTTGTCACAAACCATTGTGTTATATGTTAAGCATACTTGTAGGGATGTTTTAGACTCGCTGAGACTTCAAAGCAAGACTACTTGGCTCTCTGAAAGGAGACATGTTTTAAGTAGATGATTTGGACTGGATAAATGATTTATATGGTGATGCTGCCTGGCAAGTTTTATAATCAAAACACTTTCTTTTGTAGTAACACTGATTAACCTCTGTGTTGTCTCTTACAGGTTAATCAGAAGATCATACCTTGAAATAGCACTATTATATTTGCATTTTGCCACAAATAATGAGAATTTGTCACAAAGAGAAGCTTCAAAATCAGAGGTAGGTTTTCTGTCTTTTGTGTAGTGGCCTCTTCAAAGCAGGAAGCATCTTTCTGTTATAGCACTGTTCATCTTGCCAAGCTATTACTTACTGTGACCTGTAAATAATACTGGTATGAAAATCCTACTAGAAAAACCACATGAAGAAATCATGTAGTACAGCAGTAGAATTATATAATGTCTGATGTGATTTGTCATTTTTTACTGAATATGATAACATTTTAAACATTTGTTTTTGTTACAAAATGGGAAGAAACAGAACCAAGTGGTTTCATTCCTGATTCTGTACTAGTTAATCTTATCTTTGCAAAGAACATAGAACATTCTAACATGATTTTTATGTAGTAATACTTATACTTTACTAGATTTTATTTTTTTCCAGTACAAACATGAGAAATATAAAAGGTGTTAACCGTGTCAAAGCAGCTAGTAGCCATTTTAAGTGTGTGATGTTTAACATAAAAGAATAATTAAGATTGTATAAAATGGAAAATTATACCAGAAATACAACAGTGAGGGTAATAGTATAAGCTGCTCTGAGAAAATTTTTAGAGGAGCAACTTTTTAAATTTTAGCAAGCAATCCATGTATTTACAAAATCAATGCTGATTTTTAGTTTTAAATGAAACAATTCTGTAAGTCTGAGAACGTTTGCAACCATCAAAGCATATTTTACCACAGTACATTTAGAATCATAATTAAGATTTGGTGTATAACCTCAGATCTCTGCTGGAGAACTTTCTTCCTCTCCTGGTGAGGCTCTGAAATCAGAAGGCTTCAAAGTACGAGCTTGGATTGCAGTAAGAGCAGCCAGACAGGTTGGTACAATATTCTAAAGAGTTAATTTTTTTGTCTAGTTTTATCTCATACAATGTACACACGAAAACAAGACAAGAATTAAAGCTCCCTGAAATTTCTGGCATGGGTCTTAATTTGAGGAAATTAGAATGGACACTGTGTGAATGGTGCATTTAATCTCTCATGGACAGATACGACCCTGTTTGCCTCTATGTTGATTAAATGCAAATATAACACCACAGTGCCTGATTTGTGCATATGTATTTGACGTGTGGGTAGACATCAGTGGCACCCAGGTGAAGATATCTGATTTGAAATCACTTGTGTAGTAATTAAGCTGCCAGCAATAATGATTTATTTAAATACAGTATGTACCATATGACAGATGCTTTAAAAAATATAATATGTTGGGCAATTAATTTTTCATTGTTAGCTTGCTGGTCTCACATTTTAAAATCTGTACAAATATCACAGTGAACAGGCCTTAAATAAAATAAATATTATTTTTAGGTCAGTGAAGCAGTGGTTGCCTCTCAGCTATTAACTGGAATGGAGAGCATTAAAGAAAACAGCATGAAGGATACAGTACAGCAGAAAATCCCAGAATTTGCTTCCATGGATCTTCTTGCTTCATACAGAGATTACTTGTCTGGTATTATTTTCTGCCTAGTAATATTAGAACATTAAATAAGAAATAATATATGCCTTATAATCTAGTAATACATTTGTCATCTAATTTTCATTTATAAAAACTGAAAGTCAGATTTAGAAAGGAAAAGCTGAATCTTGACAGCATGAAATAAGCAGCTTAGGTCACCTGACTAATGGATCCTCAGTGTCAGCCAGTGTATGCGTTTGATAGGTTAAGAAAAATGGCACTGGTTGCATCCTGTGGATCAGAGAAAGAAAGTGAAAGGAATAGTGCACATCTTTTAGGAAAGCAGATGGACCTTCATTACAAGGCTTCCCTAAGCTTCTACTAGCTCTTGGCTCCCAATCAGTCATCACAGGTTTTTTTTAATCAAGCACTCAGTTAGAATGTATTTTTTCCATAGCTATACAGCTTTTCCTTGGAGATTTTCACTTCTTCTTATGGTTTCACAAAGAAAAGTTGATGTTGAATAGCTCCCCAATAAAATAAAACGACAGCAAAAAAGAGCAAACCAAGCAAACCAAACAAACAACCCCACTTCTTGCTAAATTATCTGCCTAGGTACAGCATTTTACAAGTCAAACTCAGGCTAATAAGAATGTATCTTTCAGGTTCAATGTATTAACTACTAGAGATTGTTCCACTGGCTTTTTTGTGGAACTTTGCGTAGTTTATTTCCAACTTCAACAGTTATTTTATAATGACTGGATTTGATGGAATGAAAGTTTTTTTTCAGAAAATATAAACTGAATGCAGTTAGAAATTCTGTTTATTTCTACACTTGGAAACATTTAGTAACAAAATTTTGGTTCTGTGGCTTCATTTCAGTCATCTCAAATGGCTGACAAAGATTGAACTGTTCTGCCTGATGGTTGCTGGCAAAGCTGAGCGATGACTGCTTACTTTACAGCATTTAAACATATGTGTTTTGATTGGTTTATGAAATCAAGTGTTTTATGCTAAGACCTCCCATCAATGTGATTGTCTGGTGCTAGCACCATTTGCTTATAATTACAGATCCTTTTTTTTTTTTAATTGTAGCAAATGCAGCAGGTGTTTATCCTGATAGTACTGTTGGGCAGTCCAGGGAAAAATGAAACTGTAGAAAAGCAAAGTAGGCCAAAATATGCAAACACAAATTGAAAGGGAAACGGTCAGCACAGCATGGCAAATATTTTCTTTAAAGTCATTAATGAAACACAATGTTTAAGTTTTGTTAATATACAATGTAGATATTTTAAGTAAATTCTGTTTTTACAATTACCTGTGAAATGTCAGGAATAACAAAGGCATTCAGATTTTGTAGCAGCACACAATTTTCTGGAAGTTTACTATTAGGAATTACAATAATAAAATATTTGTTCCGTTTGAAACAGATCAGAAGAGGTGTGTAGGCTTTTGAGAGAGAAATACTGATACATATAAAATATGTATAAAATTATATGAATCATAGCTTATGATATAGTGATAATTGTACTGCTTTTTTCCCCTCTTTTTGTGTAAGTATGATTTTTAGGCAGCATCAAAGAAAGATAATTTTTTAGTACATAGTCAAGAAGACATTTAATTGATAATCCATTCATATCTAAAAGGATTGGATTGAAGTTGGCAATAAACATTTTTGAGTGCCTGACTGTTCTAAGTTCAGATCAGCCTAATTGGGATGTTCATTGCTAAAGCTGCAATTGATGGCATCTGCAAGGATGCCTGTGATTCACTAAGTGCTCATCATGTATTTACTACTCCAGTTTGCTTGTTGTTACGTGTACAATGTAAGGCATTTCTTTTGAGTGGAGCACAGTTATCATTGCTTGGATCCTCGTTCTAGACTGCTGAGCTTTCCTTAGATCTTACAAGACCTTTTTTTTCCTTCTGCATAAGAGCAACAGAAATCCTTCCCACTCAGGCTGATCATGTTGGTTTGCTCCTCAGTGAGTAACAGTGCTACCTGCTAAGCTTTACTGTCTCTTGGTTTTTACTGTGCTTGAAGGGAAAAAGAATGTGTAAAGAAAAGCTAAAAACATTGTGCCCCTTGGGAACCTCAGTTTGGCTCAGGATTGGAACAAGAAGTGAGGAATCCAGTCTTTGCAAAGATTTTGTGCTGTCAAAACATACACAGATTTTTTATAGGTTTCTGTCTGAACATCACTTGTGGTGTCAGGTTCCAGTTGTACAAGGGAGCACGTAGTGTAATTAATTTGGCCTTTTGTGATTCCACTAATAGAAAAGAATAGGATTGCATTTTGCTGTGGATTTCGAGGATTCAGGGTAAGCGTTAGACGACAGAGACTAGACACAGATCTCAATTTGAGTTAAATGGTTTATTTAAATGTTTTAATTAACAAAGATTTGTAAATAGTTCTAAGCATGATGTATAGCTATATCATTAATGAGTCAGAACACTGTGATGCAGATGGATGGCTGTGTGGCCCACAGATTGGAGACAAAGCAGTGTGACTTCTGCATTTGCTTGGCTCTTCCACAGCTCAGAGAGAGAGAGGGAAGAAAGCTGTTCTCTCTGCCCTTCTATCTTTCTTGCCAGTATCACTCAGATTCTTGGCTATGATCAGACAAATATTTTCTTTATAATGTTCAAAAAGTGCTATGAAGAATATTTCTCTTATGAAAAACATAATTGAGTTCACAAGTTCCTTTTTTAGTTACAGACAGCCATTTCCAACACAATGCAGAAACAGGTTTTGAATTGCAACATTTGGCTTGACATCTATTTTTGATCTGTTACTGGATTTGCAGATGGATCCAATGTTGTTTGTGGAAGTCATACAGCATCTTCTACTGAAAATAAACAAATCATAAAGGAGCAGAACCAAAATGAAGGAATGGAATGTCTTGACACCAGCTCCAGCCAGAAGAAAGAGATAATAACATGGGTTCACCTAATTCGATACCATAGTTATATAAAAAGGCTTTGTCACACAAACCTATTTGGTATGATTTTTTTTTCCTTTTGGAAAACTGCTGTAGACATAAAAACACTCTTTTTATGGGCCTAAAGTATCAGATTTTAAGTCCATAATCCGAGAGAGTTTTATTTTTATTTCCCTTAAATTGTATAAGAGTTCTTCACTAAATCTTCACTAATTTTCACTAAAGTCATGATTTATATCAGTGTACAAGTGTTGTAGGTAAAGGTATCACTGCCTTTTTAAATAGTTATTCATAGACCTTTAAGATACCATGAAAAGCATCCCTCAAAACTTAATTTTTGTTACTATCTGTAGCAGAAATACTAAGTCAGGGCTTGAAGCAGTTGATTGATCACCTGGTGGGAAGGCAGGTCAACCCAGGGGAGCTCAGGTGCATGCAGTGCACCTGAGTGACTGGAAGGAGTGGAACCAGAATCCACCTCTTCCCAGACCTCCTGTAAGGGCTGGCAGTGGAGGCAAGGAGATCTTGCTGGAGATCTCTGCCTACCAGAGGCCTTCTGAAGGTAAACAGCTTTTATCCTTTTATGGCTGCTGCACTTGGGCTTATCCTCACTTGCTGCAGCCTGGGACTCTGCTACCTGCTGTCGTTGCTGTGTTTTCCATCATATTATAGCATTGCACTCTGTCTGGAGCATAAAAAAAATAATAATAATAAGAAGAGAACCAACACAAACATAAGCTGTGCATTTTTTTTAATTCTAGGTATGTCAGACTTAAATCAGATCAGAAATAGAGCAGTTCAGTTTGGAGATCTGTCTGTGAAGATGGGAAGTGACTGTAGTTTAAACTGAATGCTGAACATTACTGAGCATTTGGGCTAAATGCCCAGAAGTTATGTACTTGGTTTATTTCACTACAAACCTAGATAGAACCTTTTAAACAGAATAAGAATCTATTACTTTCAGGGCTGGATATGGAAGTGATGCTTTGATAACTGAGAATCAGACCAGGTTGTACATACAGGGATTTGTTTGAGGTTTCAGTAGTAGACTGTTGATGCAGCCTGATGAGTTGCTCATCAGCCACTAGCTATCTAAATCTAGGTGAGCAAAAGAGCTTCTTTTCATGATCTTGACTAAGTATGCCTTTATTCTAGTTGGTGCTTAGAAGCCTAGCGAATACACTGATGCTTACACATCTAAATTTAAGTTGCTAAGCCCCAAATATGCATCTTCCTCTTTACACCGCTTACTACATCTAGACAGAGCTTTGTTAATGATCAAGTCTCCAGTGAAAACCCGCAGTACGAAAACTGTAGCAATACTCAAGGACAATCAGTATAATTGTTGGAAATGCATTTATTTACTATTGAATTCATTTATATAATCTACATATCTTATGGTATTTTAAAATGTATGAATTTACTTTTTAAAAATTTACTTTTAAATGGCAAATGGTAACGTAATAAAAATCATCTTTTTTCAAAGCTGCCCATAAATCAGGACTTGGATCACTTTCTGAAAGAGATGGACACTCGAATTTTCTTTTTGACTCAAGGATTGTTCTACGTGTTGCAGAAATGCATTCTTTTCTCAAAAAACACTTATTTGAATATTCAGTGTGTTGTCTCGAGAACTTCCCAGAACAGCTACAAGATTTAGAAAAGTCACATGGCAGTCCACCTGATTCTTCAAAGGTATTTGCTGTTCTCATGGATTTTTCTGAAGTATGTATTACAGTTGCATTCTGTAACTCTTCAGATTCTCGCAAGTTCCAGAGGTGATGTTTCTGGGAGCACTGCTGAGGAAAGAAATTAATTATCCAGAAGGTATATTTTCTCAAAATTTGGTGGAGCCATGTGTCTCAAATTTAATTCATGTTTGAATTCTTTCACTGTCTAGTGTTGGACTAGAAAATCAGTCTTTTCTGGCTTCCAAACAGCCTATCTGAGCTTTCAAGTATGTAAGCAGCTCAGGCTATGCCACTGAGAGAAATATCAACTGAAATTCTGGAGTCTGTGCTGACCACGGCATATTTATTGAACACTGAATGGGTAAAGACTTTGAAGCTTCAATTTCAAAATAATTTTCTTCCAAGTTTCTCCATTCTACTTCTCATATTAATAAGTATCTTAATACTAAAAAAAATTAAAATGACAGCTTACTCTCTATGGTTTAGTTTCTGCCTACTTTGCTCAGGATCAGATGGAGGCAGGGGAGCCTTGCGGATTGAGAACTTCTTATTTTATCAAAATGAATAAAAGTACTTTTTTGAAAGTAACTCTTCTAGAGTTGGTGAACTTTTTGCTGTGTTGGACAGCATATCATTACTCATTTTCCAACAAAGAACTGACTGTGCCACTGAATATATTGTAAATATATGGTATGTGACATTTGTAACAGCCGTCGTATATCAAAAATTATTTTACTCTGTCTGCTCTTCTTTTGACATAATTAGTATTACACTGTCCTGGAATAATAAGCTTCAGAGCTTGCTGTCATGTTCGTGACAGGTGCAAGCCGCATAATCGTGTGTTAGCTTCACTGTTGCAGACAGCTAACAAGCACACAGCTCTTACTTTTTTAAATTCTAAGCTTCATTGATTTTTATCATAATATTTTTAGAACCTTTAACTATTCTGAAAACTGTATAAGTTTCTTTTTATTTTTTTGATGTTACTGTAACTTGATACTGCTATTTTTAACAGCACAAATAATTTCAGAAAGAGTAAATTTTATGTACGAAATTGTTTCACTTACATGTGTCTTATAACTCTTTTTGACTCACAAATGTTTTTTTTCAGTTCTACTGGACAAAGAATCCAAGTATGTTAGGGTGTTTACAATTAAATTTGTGTGCCAGTGGCATTTTACGTTTTTATTTTCCCCCTCCAATCCATGATAGCATGTAGGAATGGAAACACGTGAAGTCAGCTAGTTGTTCTCAGACTTTCAGGACGATCAAATAGATAAACAGTTGTATGTAATTCAGCAACCCTCCAGTTTGACCAGAGCAGTTACAGTATCTTTCCTCAAAAAGAGTCAATCTGATATAAATAACAAATGATGTAATTCCACGAAGAAAGAAAGTCTACCACATATTTTAGAAATATGCCTAAGGAGGCTGTGGATGCCCCATCCCTGGAGGCATTCAAGGCCAGGCTGGATGTGGCTCTGGGCAGCCTGGTCTGGTGGTTGGTGACCCTGTTGGCACATAGTAGGGGGGTTGAAACTAGATGATCTTTGTGGTCCTTTTCAATCCAAGCCAATATGATTCTATATATCATAAAATGAACTTTTGAGACCTTTAATTGAAGGATGTGTCACAGATGATATTGTTCCACCTCCATGTAGATGTATGTCTAGTTCATATAATTTTCTTCACATTCCATGTTAGCGGGATCGTGGGTGATTCATTGCCAAAACTAAAATCTATGATCCTGAGTACCAAATATTCTTGTTCTAGGTGGGTTACCCAGCACTACTTGTGATGGGCTATGGGATACAGTCACTATTATCACTGCCTTGGTATTCTCAGTCTATGCGGCATGGATCAACCCCAGTTAATTGTACCATGCCATAATGAAGGTATATGAATGTGCTGAAATGCATGACTATAGAATGCATGACTCCATCTTTATTTTCACTTCATGAAGCCACATCAGTGAAGTAAGATTAGGTCAGAGTGAAAAATCCATCTTCCACTCATTTAGATTTATTGCCTTATGTCAGTCATGAGCTGCATTTTTCTGGAAATGAGTTGGGTAAAATTCTCCAGGCTTTTTCAGCAATGAATATTCAAAGCATTCAAAAACCAGAACTAATGCCCCAGGCAGGTGTATTCATATTTTGGAATCAGTGATGGCAACTCTTTGTCTCCAAAGAGCATCCGTATTCCCCCAAAATGTCATTTTTTAGCCTCCTCTATTCTATGCAAATCTGCAAAACACTTTTAAAACTAGAGATGGCATGACACTGTTTAGCCTTTAAATAAAATCTTCAGTAATTTTTAAGGGCTTTTATTCATAAACGAGTGTTGGTTGCCAATATTCTTCCAATTGTTTCCTTGGTAAATGATGTCCAAAGGGTGATGCCTGCTAATGTTCCATGTGTATCTCAGTAGATAATATATATGAAAAATCCTCACAAATTAAATGACTGCATTTTTGTAAATATCACTGTTTGTTAGTAATACAGCTAATGACCAAAAAAAAAAAAAAAAAAAAAAAAAAAAAAGTTAAGCATAAATAAGACATCAGCGTGGCATCCAGATCTGTTTTTTAATTATCAATATGGATAGCAGTCCAATTGCTTTCTTAGCAATAACTCTGGTATGGTGACTGTGTCAAATCTTACTTCTTAACAAAAAGGATAAAATCATGAGAAAAACAAGTCAGATACTGCAATCACAGATACCACAGCTGTCTATGTCAGCCCAGAGGTCCTTTGTGTCGTCATTAGAAATATCTCTTCGTGTGAACTTTGCAAAGCTTTCACTTGGTAAAACTGACACCTTTTCAAATTACCGGTTTATCTAAATAAGCATAAATTTGTGCAGAACTGAAAGTCATACTGATACTAAGGGATGGTAGATTATTACAAACAAATGCATGTTACACCAAAAAAATTATCAACATCATTACTATTACTGTTTTTAATGTGTGTGTTTCAGACATCTCTTGAAAATTCTGGAATTTCACCAAAGGCATCATGTGTGAAGATAGCTTCTTCAGTTTCTGTCACTGCACAAGCAGACGGTCAGATGGAGAGTAGGGCAGCAAATGCTTCAAATAAAGAAATTAGCATTCAGTGGTATATTCCTTCCCTGGCAAAGCCAACCAGTGATACAGAGACTAAGGTATAACTACACCAAAGCAGTTCCTTATGCATTAAAACAAATTGAGTCTCATTTCTAATCAATATCGTGCCATGAACTATCAGCTTTTTAACTGAATTATAGCTATGTCAATTATCAAGCTGGACAGCAGGGAGCTATTAATTTACTCTGACACAAAACTGCTATGCAGGACACAGAATGCTCTGACAGTCATTTAGTGACAGGCCAAAGGAAAATATTGGAGGTGATGCAGAGCCTGCAGGCCATATTGTATTCATGCCTTCTGCAAGACGCTGAAGTCCATAAGACCTTCACTGTGTTAAATTTGAATGAGATCTCCCCTCTTCGAAATTAGGCTGAAGATTAAAGATATTCAAACAGCAGTGTTTGATGGGAGGCTGTCAGAAAAGCCAACGTATGCATATGCAGAGAAAATAAGGTTTCTTGAACCTAATTCCCCTAAGAAATCAGATTGAAAATGAAAGACAAAAGGAGCTGCAGGTTTGTGTCGAAGTGAGAGACTGGGAGAGGGAAGCTATGTTGTCTTTAAACAAGGGAATTGCAGGCAGGTACAATTTCTGATACCCACTGTCTCCAAACATTTTGGCTCAGCAGATCAATGTCAAAATTTTTACTAGATCCTTTTCATATCTGCTGGAAAGCTAATAAAGATATGTGAAGTTATGCAAAGAATATCTTATTCAATATAGTTTTCTAAGTTATTTCATCTGGGCCTTACAAATCAGTAGAGAAGTGGGGACAACCCTTGAAAATAACTTGCTTATGAATGCCATATTCTTGACACTGTCCATAAAGCCAATATATTCAGCTACTACTAGGAGCATACATTTAATTGTACAGAAGATTAATTCAGTGAAAGAATAGAACATTCTAGTTCATGATCTTGTGCTCTGATCTTGATACTGCTGTATTAGGCTGGTGAGTTACGTGCAGTTCATGGATTTAATTTTAGTGTGATGACAGCCATGCACAAGGTCATATGGGAAACATAAATAATTGCCCTTTGAAACTCAGTAAAAGCTCTCTGTTCAGCTTACTTGAAGCAGGAACTTTTGAATTGGATGTAAGTAGAATTGATTGACTAGGATCAGGACTGGACTGAGACTTTAACGGCAACTCCATAGAGTACATCTCATTTTCAAAGCCATATAAATTATAGCCCTTAATAAATTGCTTCAGCATCTATAAAAACTGAGTGTAGTACAAATTCAGAGGATCCCAGCCACTACCTTTTTTATGAAAGTCACTTACCTAAATCTTTATCAGTACACTGAATTTGATAGTAATTATGATCCAGTATCACTGAAATAGCTCAGGTCTACTACACCATACTCCATTATAGCTTACCTATTTCATCTCTTTTACAGATTTTGCTGCTTTATGCTTATAATACAGAGCCTGTCAAGATCAGCAATGTCAAGTTTTTCTGTTCAATGTCTGTGTTTTCAGGTCAGTTGTGGATTCCATTAGCGAGGTAAGTAATCACTGACTTTGTCCTGATATTTCATGCCATATTAAATATCAGACAATGATTTAGGACTAGAAAAGATAAAATGCATAATATCAAAGAGCTGTGTCTTCTAAAAGCATCCATTCTAGCTTTCTGGAGACTCTGTCTATAAAAACTGTAAGGTGTGCATTGAATTAAACCTGTCCAAACGTGTCTTCAGAGTATTGCAGTCTCTTAGATTGGTTAACGAACTGAGTAGCGAATGTTAATTATATTACACTGGCATAGCAACCAAAGAAAATGGTAGTAAGTCTAGGAACCAGTCCAAGCAGTTATTGCCAGTCTCTCATAGGATCAGCTACTCTCTTCTTCCCGTACAGTTCTCAGTCTGCAAGAGTTTATCTCGGCTGTAGCCCCAGATACAGCCCTTTATTCAATATTCAATGGCATTTGTCTTGACTTCTTTCTTGTCACTCATTTACCCCAGAATTTTTGGAACTGTTCAACAGATGCAGCGGAAGGACTAATCAGACAAGAACTAACAGCTGCCTTTGCCACCCAGCCAGCCCTTTGCCACTCACCTTGTGCTGGTTGAATGAGGGTTTTTGTTTGTTTGTTTGTTTTTCATTAGAGAGAATTTCTTAAAATGCTGCTTCCTACTGTTTTAATGCAAAAAAGATAATACATTCCATATTTCCACTCCCTTTAATGGAAATTTTATTGTAAAACTATGAGATCAATCTTGAAATGAAAGAAAATCTACGACCTGATCAATACATAATTCAAGCTGGGCCAGTTTAATTGCAATCCATTGATTTATTAAAACAATTTTAAAAAATCTTGCATTTCAGAATTATTTCTTTAAGAGAGAAATTATCTAAACTGAAACATCAAGTTGAAATGCTGATGCAAAGTTTGGGAAACTCTTCAGCTGCAGAACCTACAGGTTTTCTTGAACAGAATGAAACCCTGAAAACAACTCCTTCAAAAAAACCTGAAATGAATATTGCAAGAGTGCATCTTGATGAAAAAACAGAAGTATGTAAGAAGAGTTCTGCTCTTAAATATGTCTGACAGTTTTATTTAAAATGTCTATTTTTTGGAAAATAAATGACAGGTAACTTGGAAGGCAGACATGGAAGATTAAATTTGCCTCTCTCTCTTTTCAAGAAATGTTGAAATATTTTCACTTTTCATTTACTGTTTTATTTTTTCTCCTCCTCACATATTGCTTGGTGCTTTACAGAAATACCAGGCGTGTTCAGCCTTCCCCTTGAAAATACAAGCTACATCTTCAGGGAGAGATATTGGAAAATCGATGCCTAATTTAGAGCAATCTACATTTGAAAATGCTTGGCATGCTGTTAAATTAGCATGGAGATCAACCCAAAAGTGGTTTTTAAAAATCAGTTATGCATCTTCAGTGCAAAGTGGGCAGTGACGGTTTCTGAAATAGGAACCTTGTAACAACACTATTGAGAGAGAAGTAAAACTGTCAGTGAATTTATTTCCATTTTCTCTTTGCCACCTTCCTCCTTTTTTTATTATTAAAAAGGTTGAATATGGTCCACAACCAAAAAACTCCCCCAGCATACATACACAAAAGAGGTAATTTCAGAATTTTCCATGTGGTCTCTTTGAGATAATGTCAATGGAATAGAATGTTGCCACAGCATAACTGCTGCTTGATAAATGCCAAGGCAAAATAGACGTTTATTTTCAAAGTGAGAGACATTTATCATGTGACAGGATTCTCTTTATATCTATTATATGAAATGATTAATGATGTAGAGTCTGTCATTTGGTCTGATGGATGCTATGAAACGGTGACAATTGTGCACTGTGCCATTATTATGAAGCTGTATTTTTTTACCAGCTTGGAGAACAAATGATGTTTTGGCCAATCACAGCATACAGTGTTTTCGGGAGACTAGACAGAGCTGTCCTTTAGTGGGTATTTCTGATTACCTGAAGGTTTTTGCTCAAACTTTCATTAATATATGTCAGTAATTGGAAAAGCAACATTTTGAATACTAATAAGACTGACATGCCATGTGTTAGACATGTATAAACAACATCTTGTCAGAGAGTTTATAACATCTACAGTAAACAAGTATGGTGTATGCTGTATTATACAGCAAAAGTATGTGTGCTGGATTTTATATCTGAGCCAGAAGCAATTTTACCTGAGTAAAAACAGTGAGGTTTGGGCTCTTATCTTTGAATAACAAACACAATTTTTTTGTAATTTAATTTTTTAAAGAAAATATACAATTTTTTTTTTTCTGTGAATTCAACTAGAAAAAGGAAAATTTTGATCGTTCTGGAAAATGTTGTAAATCCAAACCATTTGTTAGCTTAGCAGAAGAGACTGATAGTAGGTCTATTTTTTCTTGTGTATTCCACTAGGAAATGGCTATAAGGTGCTTATCCGAAGTCAAAGCTCTGCTCTCTGCTGTTCCAGTCATGACCTTGCCATTAACTGAGGTATGCTATGCCCATTAATAGTAAAAATGTGTTTTCTAAAGTAAAAACAATTATTTAGCAAGGCTGAAAAATGGATTTTACCGGTTAAGTATTTTTCAGTTCTTTTCTCATACACTGTTGGTCTTTCTGTTCTTTTTCTATCTTTACAAATAAAATACAAATGTGCATGATTACCAACTGTGAATACTGTCACTGTTAGAGCCACCTTTTTATACATACAAAAGTGCATTCAAAATGAATCTCACTCACTATGAATATATCTAGTTTATACACCATTCTCTGGTCATTGTTTACATGGCCTCCATTGAATTTCCATGATGCAGTTGCCAAATGCAATTTAATTCCATCCCTGTCTCTTTTCAGTTATTCGAGTTTTCCATCCATTTTCTCTAGCTTTTTCTGCCTTTTCAATGACATGTCCATAGAGACAGCATACCATTTCTTTGTCCATGCTGTTATATTCAAATTCTTATTTTAGTTGAGTATCCCAGAGCAGTCCATGGGAACAGGAGATGATGGGACCTGGCCCATTGCAGACAACAATTCTGCTCGGTGTTTTCAGCCATCCCAGAGGATCAGTAGAGGAGAAGAGCTGCTAAGGCTCAAGAAGCTCCAAGGGAGATTTTTGAATCCATAATCTATGATACCACCTGAGTAATCCTCAAATATCTTGCCTCTAATTGTTCAAAATAGAATGATAATAGATAAGGTTTCAGCTATACTCCTTTGTAGTCAGGTAGCTCTTTTTTACCAAAAGGAAATACCTAGTTATATCTAGAGTTTGGCTAGTGGCCTGTTATTGAAGAGAAAATCCGTAATGCTGCTCTGTGCATCCTGCAGGCTGGTCTTGCAAGTTTTCTATTCCCCTGTTATATATATCGCACCATTCTTGCTATTTTATCTATCCTGGAGTTCTCTCCCACCTGACTCCCACACCTTCATATCACTCCGTTCACCCCAGTCAGTGCAGACGTGCACATTCATTGTGCAAAGCTGTACTTTCTACAGTCCCACTGAAACATCTTCCATGGTATGCATTTGACAAAAACCTTGGCAAAGGTGCAGCTGAGCTTCCTTAGAACTCCATGGACCTCCCAGACTTGTAAATTCTCATGAATCCTTCTTCACATAGCTTCCTTTTGTGGGTCTATGATGAAAATGAGAGAGCAAGATTTAGCAGTGTCCTTCCAGTAAGGACATGGTGTTATATGCTTTGTTTTATTCTGTCTTAATGCCACAACAAACTTAAATGTTTCAACAGATGAATCAATTGGTTTTTCACTACAAAGCATCAGTCAGGTGCTTCAAACTAGAGTCCATTACATATGGGGGATTTGATTCGGCCAGCGAAGCCTCATCATTTAAGACTTGGAGTATCTTCATTCTTCTCTGGAGCCAATTGAAGTAGTAGATTCCCTATCAATTTGTTATGTATAGAATGTTTCTATGTACTGTCTCCCAACTTGCAAATAAGTTGTGTGTGTGCACTACCCAGTCTTCTTTGCAAAGGATGGAAATCTCAGCATAGAGTTATGTATGCTATAGGGTAGTACATTCCCTTTGTTCTCAAATACACAGGAAAAAGCAGAAAATACGTTACTTATATGCAGTTTTACATCAATTTTTTCCTCACTGTACACTTCTTTTTTGTTGCTGGTCTTTTGTGAATTAATTGGGCAAAGTCGGTTCTAATTTATGGTATTTGTTTTCTCATTCTCTCAGCTGTCACACTTCAACTTCTCTCATTTTCTTTCCAGTTTCTCTTCTTTTTCTCTTTTTTCTCTTCATGTGTCTTCTGGTGCTTTTGCTTCAGCACTGAGTTACATTTCTAAAGGGAAAATATGCCTTTTCATTGAATTATTCATTTAAAATTATTTTACTGTTCATGTTCTAAGGATAAAAATTGATTCACTAGCTTATTTTTAAAGCTAGTTAATGAATAGCTATGTCCTTGAGGGAGATAATAAAGTATTATGCTTGGGAGTTCCAATTTTAAATGTTAAAAGCAAATTTCTCAATAAAATAATGGCATTAAAAATTAACCTCCCTGGATAGCCTCTTCTAATGTTTCTCTGCCTACAGTTAGTTTTTCTTAATATCATAATAATCATTTTTGTTGTAAAATCAGCTAAATAGCTCTTCTCCATGTCTGGTGGGCACACAAAACAACTTATCAGTGCCCACTGTTTCACTGGTTACAGCTACCTCAGTTCTTCCAATTTCCCATTCCGGGAAAAACCTTCCAAATAGCTAATCATTCTTTCTGCCCTTTTCTAATATTTTCATTTTACCTACAGAGGATCAAAAGAAACTTTGTGAATAGACCACTCACAGCATCTTCCTCCTCTTAACCCTAAGCTTCTAGTTGCAAGTTAGAAATGTCATTAATCACAAAGTTTTATTGAGGCAATAAGCATTTCTAACTATTCCTTTGGTTGTAGATCTTTAATGTGAGATATTTGATTACTGTATGTATGTACTTTCTCATAGCTATACGCTTAATAAAGTTACTTCTTTAATATTTATTTTCCTGTTTTTCAGATTCCATTTGACATTACTTTGCAATCAATAGCAAGTTTGGAAGATATGTTTGATCTTGAAAATGGATGTACAATAACTGAAGAAAGTCTTTTCAGCTGGATCATTTCTCTTTTCCACTAAATTCTGTTTGTGCAATAACTCAATCAATTGCTGATTGTTAAACATTTTGACTTCAGTTCTAGTCTTAACTAAACAACTTCATTTGGCTTCTGATCTGTTTTATCATTTTCATTTGTAGGTCATTTTCAACTATTTGAAAATTAAATTTTAAAAATTAAAATATGTTTTTAGGAATTAAATGTACTAAAGGTACTTTCTTAAAAAGGAGATTAAGAATCTGTGAGTTTGCTTGTTGGGATTTTATAGCTTTTCAAAAATTTCTTATTGATTAGAAAAGGTAGATAGGCTTGTAGTGTTCTAGCATCTCTTAAGAGATACTGCTTTATCCTAGAGTTTTATTCTCATAGAATCATAGAATGGCTTGGTTTGGAAGAGACCCCTGAGGATCATCAAGTTCCAACCCTCCTGCCACAGGCAGGATTGCCAACCACTAGATCAAGTACCAGATCAGATTGCCCAGAGGTCCATCCAAGTTGGCCTTAATCACCTCCAGGGACAGGGCATTATGAACAATTTTAAAATTGGTTTAGTAATTACAAAAAGGGGTTTTTGGTTTTGAGACTGAGATTTGCCCAGAGAATGGCTGTCAATGGCTTAATGTCTGAATGAAGACAAGGATTTGAGCACAGCCCCGCTGAAAAGGACTTGGGGTACTGGTGGATGGCAGCTGGACATGGGGCAGCAATGTGTCAGCCCAGAAGACCCTGAGTTGCACCAAAAGCAGTGTGGCCAGCAGGGTGAGGGGGGTCCTGCGCCTCTGCTCTGTGCTGGTGAGACCTCACCTGGAGTACTGCATCCAGATGTGGAGTCCTCAGTACAGGAGAGACATGGACATGTTGGAGTGTGTCCAGTGGAAGGCCACAAAAATGATCCACGTAATGGAACACCTCGCCTATGAGAACAGGATGAGATAGATGGGGCTGTTCAGCCTGGAGAAGGGAATGCTCTGGGGAGAACTAAGAGTGGCCTTTCACTATCTAAAGAAGGGTTACAAGAAAGAAGAGGAGAGACTCTTTAGCTGTCTGTTGTGATAGGACAAGGGGAAACGGTTTCAAACTAAAAGCGGGGAGATTAGATTAGACATAAGGAAGATTTTTTTTTACCATAAAGAGGGGGAAGCACTTGGAGCAGTTTGTCCAGAGAGATGGTGGATGTTCCATGCCTGGAGACATACAAGGTCTGGCTGTAGGGGTTCTGAGCACCCTGATCAGCTGTAGGTGTCCCTGCTCATTGCAGGGAAGTTGGACCAGATGGACTTTAAGGGTTCCTTCCGACTCAAAGATTCTATCATTCTAATTTGTAATACTATGATTTTTATTATTATTATTATTTTTTCCCTAAAATCACCACTGTGTTTGCTCTTTTACACTTCAATGTGGAAGCTAGTATTTGAGACTTCTCTAACTTCTGCCAAAGAAAAACACACTGCGGATTGTTGAGGGTGAAAACATTTGTTCAGATGTCTCCATAACTTCTTGATCTGAAAAAAGCCAGTTTAAAAAATAAGTATGACGGTGCTATAAACAACATTTTTAGACATCATTCTAAAATGCCAACAAATCCTCTACTTATGCTGTCACTATGGCAAATATAATTTTAAAGTTCTGAAGAAACCTTACTGAGTCCTATCAACAACCACCTGAGGATATGCATTTGTCCCAGATGGGGAATTTGGTACCGAACAGTTGAACAAGGCTGAATAAGAAAATGCTGTAAGGTGGGGGGGAGTGATAAGGGAGGGGAGAAGAAGAGGGGGAGAGGAGATTCAATGCAGTGTGCATCTCAAATGTGTTCAGTAACAGGAAAAAAAAAGAGAAACAGTTATGTTTTCCAGTTTGTTCTTATTCCTATGAAAGAGAAATGTCTGAATATATTTGTGCTGTGTGTGGCTTTTAAAAATCTGTGCTATTTTTAAGTCTGTCTCTCCTTTTCTGTAATGTTGTGGATAGCAGAAAAATTAGAAGGATTGAGATAACATGACAAAAAGAAAGTGAAAAACGGAGTAATGGAAAGGGAAGGTATTTCTGTGTGACAATTTTAAAACTGTGTTTGAATGGTTATTTAACTCAGCTGCCTAACAGGCAATTTGGAGGAGATTTTCCTCAGCAATAGCCTTTCAGTTAAAAGAATTTCTTGTTCTGGAGTTCTTAAAAAAGCAGGAAAGATAAAAATTGACATTACTCATTCTTCAGTTGCAAGAAACAAGTAGAAATTTGCAGCTCTTTCAAAAAGCTCCTTGTGCTCTGTAAAAAGCATATATATATATATATATATATTTTTTTTTTTTGGAGTCACCTTGAGGATTATCATAGGAGTTTGGTGCAGCTTAATGAGTATTTGTAAAACACTGCAGGAGCGTCAGGTGAAAATGGAAGTACCGTTCTAGTGCAGACAGGTTGTTTCTTCAGTGCTGCCAGTCTGCACCTTCTTCTAATTCCTAGGTTCACATTGAGAAGAGAAATACTAAATGAAATGCTTTACATATGCATTTAAGATATGTCACACTTTAAGTTATTTTTCCTGGAAACAAAAAACGTTATTTTACCATCTCTTCCAACCCTGCACAGTAAAATAATGATGAAAAGTTGACCTCGCTGTATCCATAGCAGCAGCTTTTATTCTCAGAAGCACAGAATTAAGTATTCAGTGCAGGTTTCATAAGGAAATACTAGAGAAAACTTTTTTCTTTAAGCATAGAATTAAAGGTTTTGTTTAAAAATCTGCTTGTAAGGAAGAAAGCTTGCATTTAAACTTCTCCGGTAATAACACAGAAAAAAATATATATATATAGCTAATAGCAAAGTAAAATGCTTCTTGTTTTATCTATTACAGTAGGTGGGTTTGTCCTTAGTACTGAATGCAGGTAGAAGTTTTTGATGCATTAGAATAGAATAAATTTGTGTCAACGTTGTACTCAGTGAAATTACTATGGAATACTTCTGTGCTCCAATGTCTCCAAAAGCATCAGAGGAGAGGGAAGGCACCTGGTTGTTTTCAGAGCCAGGAGGGTCAGGAGGGCCCTCTGCTGCCCAAGGCCTGCTCCCCCCGGTTTGCCCCACACACCCCTACAGAAGGGCTGCTTACAGCTTTTGGCAGCTTTGAACAGATCTCCTGCCTGTAAATACTTTTCATTGTAGCTGAAAGATGTCTCCATTCCACATCTGTAAAAGGAATTGATAGCATTTCTAGATCTGATAAGTTGTGGGACAGGGCAAGGAATGAGAAAGTACAGTGGGGAGAAGTTGAAAGGACTGCAAAATGCATGGCATTTTATCTGCCGTGAATCCCTTGGGTGATGCACAGGATGGATCCTACAAGGAACCAAAGAAAAATAAAAGCAGCATTTTCCATTCCTTTGGTATTTGCTGTTCTGTGAGCTGAATGTAGTAAGCAACAAGCAAGCGAAAACAGTATCACAGAATCACAGAATGGTCAGGGCTGGAAGGGACCTCTAAGATCATGAATCTCCAACCCCCAAACCACATTTAATACTAGACAAGGCTGCCCAGGGCCCCATCCAGTCTGGCCTTGAACACCTCCAGGGTTGGGGGAAACAGCTTCTGGTCCTGTAGTGAATAACTGCATGTCCCAGACTGTGATGGGGCTCAGATTGCAACTGAACAGTGAGCTTCACACTGACAACTCCGAAGGTGTTTATTTTTTTAAAGACTATTTCATTCTTTCAAATTCTGTTTTGATATTATTTTTAAATAATATTGCCACCCGCCTATTCATGGCATTCGTAGGATCTGTCTCACGTCTACAGTTCTCCAGCAACTTGGAATTATTTCTCGTTAAATTAATTTTATGATGTGGAAATTAGTAATTTCACACAGAATTGTTCAATTGTGTGCGACTGGTCTTTAATTTCCACTACAGCTCCAGCTCACTTTCATGTTTTGTTTGGCATCAGTATTTACCCAGTTTTTGGAAGACATCAATCTAACAGAATAATCCTGGTAATGAGCCGCTCTATGCCTCAGTTTCTTTATTGGAAGATAACAGTAATCCCTTCATCGCTGTGTATTATGAAGCTTTCTGCATCGACATTTGGAAAGTATTTTCAGATCCTTGAATTAAAGAGGCGGTGAATTGAACTTATTATGAAATTGATTCCCAGTGTAAAAGGGACAGTCATTTGTTTCCAAAACCGCTTTCAGTCAAATCCAAGAGTAAAGATTTTAAACATGAATAATGATGGAACTCGAATTAATTGTTGGAATTACAGGCTAATATGCTGAACTAATTAAGCCAGCAAAGAGTTCCATTTATGTTCGCCAAAGATCCTCTTTGTGTTACAGATACTGAGTATATCATCAAATGAGAAAAATGAAAGCATGAAGCATAGGTTTATCTTTAAAACAGAGCGGGTGAAAGGGTCCAGAGGCAAGTGCAGAAGTGAAATATTTACCAGTGCAATTTAATTTTCCACTTTGAAACACCAGAGATAATTAGAATTATTCTCATTTGTCTACACGTCAGCATGATTTAGGATTCTACTTAATGTGAAAAAAAAAAAAAAAGTTTGCATTGAAGTGAATTAGAGCAAAAATATCCCTGTCACGAAGTGGAAAAACAGAATATGCCATAGAAGGAATCATAGCAAGATGAGGAATCAAGTTGTGACGTCTGTCTGGGCTGTCCTCAGCACAAATGGGGGGAAAGTGAAAGTCAGGGCACTTTGGGAGCTGGTGGAGCTCCTGGCCACACATCCAGGGCCAATCAGGATGTTTCACAGAATCACAGAACAGCCTGGGTTGAGAAGAACCACGATGATCATCCGGTTTCAACCCCCCTGCCATGTGCAGGGTCACCCACCACCAGACCAGGCTGCCCAGAGCCACATCCAGCCTGGCCTTGAATGCCTCCAGGGATGGGGCATCCACAGCCTCCTTGGAAAACCTGTTCCAGTGCCTCACCACCCTCTGTGAAGAAGAGCACGCTCCATTGCTTAACGCCGGCTGCCCCCCGCACCCCCCCAACGAGGGCCCGTGCACGGCCTCCCGCAGCCCGCCCAACCCGACCGCGCGCGCGCCCCACGCCCAGCTGCTCCTCTCCCCTTCCGGGCCACCGTAGTGGCGGCGGGAGGCGGGGGCGCGCGGAGGCTGTTGGGACGGGTTGTGAAGTTGGACGCGGCGCGGAAAGTCGGCCCGCGCGTCGCGGCGGCGCTGATTGGTCGGTAGTAAGTGCCGGACCCCGGAGAGAACCGCGAGCAGCGGCTCTTGAGCCAATCGGCGCGGCCGGCTCGTGGTGCCGGGCCCGGGTTCCGAGGAGGCTCCGCCGGGGAGGGAGGAGGAGGTGGGCGGCGGGGCCAGAGCGGGTCCTGAGGGGCGCCTGGGGAGGGGCGGGGCTGTGGGCCCGGGGGTTCGCGGTCGGTTTCTACTTCTGAGTGAGGGAAGAACGGAGAGCTGAAGCCGTGTGGGAGCGTCCCGGGAGAGCTCTCGGCTGGAGGCCTCTCAGGGTGCGTGCTGCTGGTGCTCGAAGTTACTCGCGTGGCGGAGAAGCGGGAATAAACTTCGCAGGGCTGGGAGTGGCGGGTGGGGCCTTCGATCACAGCGCCTTGGTTCACAGCGGCAGCCCCGCTCAACAGCACGGCGGGTTTCCCTGCTTTTTGATTTGTAAGGCGCCTTGAAAAGAAGCTCGCGCTCCAAGTCAGTTACCTTCTTCTCGAGGAAACGGCATCGAGTGGGGTTGTTCTCTTCTAGTAGGGCGACCTGTTGTATATTCTTCATTAATTACTACTTTTTTTTTAATTTTTTTTATTTTTCAAAGTAGGTGCAGCCATGCAAGAAAGCATACGTTTTGCTTCATCGGGAGATGACATTAAGATATGGGATTCCTCATCTCTGACTGTGGTGGAGCAGTTCAACCCACATACGTCTCCGCATCCCGTCAGCTCTCTGTGCTGGGCCAGCAATAGTATCCTTTACAGCTTCAGCCACAGTTCTGTGGGCGCTCTGTGAGACGCCGCTGTGTTCTGTTTGTCTTGCAGTATCTGTAAATAACAGGCCTGATGTCGGACCGAACTGCGTGGAAAAAAAACTCCTCTGTGCTCTTGTTCTTTGTGCTGAAATGATTTACAAAATAAACTCATGCTGGTAAAGGCTTCTGAAGAAGCGTATCCTCCTTTAGGAAGTTAACACACGTTTAATGATGGTGATGTGCCTGGATTGCCAACCAACTGTAAAACTTACTAATTTTTTTTTTCTTTTTTTCTCATGAGTTTTTATATTTATAACTTTCAAGGCAGTGCTTAATTTATTGGCAAGGCTGAAAACACCTCATTTGCTGGTGTGGTAAAATTCTGTATGTAGGGAGAAAAAACATGATGTAACTGTAATCTGCTCTCACCCCTTACTCTGTAGGCAGAGGTTAAGCATAGAAAGAAGGGGAGGGAAACCAGATCTGTGTATTTTTATACATACAAATGTGTGTGTGTGTGTGTATATATATATATACACACTGTGTCTATGTACATACACATATGTCTGTGTCTGTTGTTAAGTAAACTTCAGTATAGACACTCTGTTTTGTCCTGCTTTCTTCTTTTCTTTACCCCTGCCTCCAGAGCTGAACATCCTGTTCCATGTGCTGGTCAGGTGTAAACAGTTGAGTTTCATTCTGCATAGTTTTTTAAGCTAAAACATCTTGAAATAAAGAAATAGTAGTCACCGCTCTGCATACCATGCGTTTTTTTGGACTAGATGATCTGAGTGGTCTTTTCCAACTTAATGATTCTGTGGTGTTAAATCCAGCCCAATAAGCTGCGTTCTTAATAAGCAAATATAGAATCATGATGGGTATTAGCCTGAAGATGTAGGGGATGCAGATCTGAGTGAACACCCAAATAGTTTGGAGTTGGGTGCAGGGCCAGTTTCCTTGCTCCCTATTTGCATACTGGAGGCTTTTCTTAGCACTTTGACCTACTTGGTACAATTAAAAGTATTCCTTTTTTTTCCCCCTTCTCCATACAGAGAGAGACAAACTGGCAAATGTATTCATTGTACTCCAGGAACAATATGACAAACTGGTTTAATGAACGTTTATCATGAGCAGGACTTCTCATTCAATTCTTTCGCTCTTTCAATTTGTTCTGTGGCAGCAGCAGGCATCTCTCTTAACTCCAGTGCTAAAGGAGCTTGTATTTGGGGTGGTGGGGTTAAAGAAGGAATGCAGGCTGGGTGAGCTGCCTTAGCAGAGAAGAGCTCTTAAACAATATCTGCCAGATATTTCTCCTCTGAAAGGAATTGCACTGCTTTGTATTGGGAAGCAAGAGCTGCAAACGCTGCAAGAGCTTCTTAGTGGAAGCTCGTTAATTAGCTGTGTGTTTCTATTTCTAGGGCCCTTCAAGGTGAAGTACTTCAGATTGTTTGGCCCACCTGCTATCTGTTCAGTAAGGGAGACTCACAATTGCTTGTATTAATTGAAAGTATGATACGGTTATTATCCATAACTTGTCTCTAAGATAGCTTCCTGGTCAGTGCTTCAGCTGCTGGGGATAAAATCGCTGTGTCAAGCTGCAAAAGTAAACCCGTTACGCTTTTTGAAATAGCTGAAGGTGTAAGTATGGGGTGTGTGTGTGTGGGTGTGCTGTTTGCATCTCAGGTCTTCTGCATGTTGATTATCAGTTTAATTTCAGTGGAGTTAAAAGTTTGGAAGTGTATATAAAGTGGACATGTGGCACTGTAAACTCTTCAGGAAGCCAGACTTGGTTTTGGCAGGGTTACTCCAATGGCTTTTTGTGTTCTAAACCATTCTAATTGTTCTCGTTATTGTCGTGCTCATTTACATTGGAAGTCCTGGAAGGTGCGCAGAGTGGCTTTTAGGTGTGCAGAGGTGGACAGTTCGTTGTGGAGATTCCACCAAATCTGATACAAACCTAATGCGATCATTTCCAGTTGAACCATGTCAATAATTAGATGGACTTGTGTGGTTTTTTTTTCTTCTTTACTTCAAATCTCAGGAACTTAAAAGTGAATTTTCAACGTGATAGAACTGAATAATTTGTCCTCGCTGTGGGTCTGTTGCTGAGATTGACTTTTTTTTTTTCCCCCAAAAGCTGCCACTTCAGTGATTATTTTAAAAAGAAGCACTTTGTGAACTTAGGAGGTTTGCTGCTTTAATATTCTTTGTCATGTTTCGGGAATGTGGAGTACGTGACTTAGACAACTTCTTAATATTCCAAGGGCTTTTTTTTCCCCAAAACTTAGCAGTTTCTTTTGAAGAGTCTCTACCCAAATAGAAGTCTATGATTCTACTTCAGAGAGCTCTAATTTAAAGGGAAAATGCATTTTGAAGGAGATGATGCTCAAAT
The DNA here is from genome assembly GCA_035772895.1 of Perdix hodgsoniae. Lineage (NCBI taxonomy): Eukaryota > Metazoa > Chordata > Aves > Galliformes > Phasianidae > Perdix > Perdix hodgsoniae. The sequence continues at coordinate 379,403 of JAPSGF010000092.1, forward strand.
AATTTAAAATGGTGAAAGGAGAATGTAGCGTTGGAGAGTTTATTAATTAGAATATTCAAACATTGAAGTATATTGAACATATGTCCAAATTGGGTTGAACTTGAAATGCTTTGTGTTTGGCAATGACTGTGGTGTACCAATAGATCCATCCGTCAGTGGGGTATGTGTGTTCATGAAGATGAAATCACCATCGCTGTGCTTATAAGCAGATTCGAGTAAATCTCTTAGTTATCTTTAATGTACAATTTTTCCTTTCCCTCCTTCCCTGTCAGGCAAAACAGACGTGCGTGAGCTTAAGTTCCAGTTCTTTGTATGTTGCCAGTGGGGGCCTTGATAGCACCGTTCATATCTGGGATCTCAAATCCAGAAGGGTTCACCGTAGTCTTAAGGTAAGCTTGGCTGGAGAGGGACTGGAGCTTACATCAAGTGCACCCTCAGCAAGTTTGCTGATGACACCAAGCTGAGTGGTGCAGTTGACATGGTAGAAGGAAGGGATGCCATTCCAAGGGACCTTAACAGACTTGAAAGGTGGGCCCAGTTGAACGTAATGAGGTTCAGCACAGCAAATTGCAAGGTTTTACACTTGGGCCGCAGGAATCCCAGGCATCTATATAGACTGGAAGGAGCGATCCTTGAGAGTAGCACTGCAGAGAAGGACCTGGGGGTCTTGATGGATGAGAAACAACATGAGCCAGCAGTGTGCTCTTGCAGCTTGGAAAGCAAATGGTATCCTGGGCTCCATCAGGAGCCCTGGGTGATCAGCAGGGACAGGGAGATGATTGTCCCTCTCTACTCTGCCCTCATGAGACCCCATCTGGAGTACTGTGTCCAGGTCTGGAGTCCCCAGTACAAGAAAGACAGGGAGCAGTTGGAGAGGGTCCAGAGGAGGGCCACAAAGATGGTCAGGGAGCTGGAGCACCCCCCTTATGAAGACAGGCTGAGGGAGCTGGGCTTGTTCAGCCTGGAGAAAAGAAGGCTGTGGAGTGACCTTGCTGCAGTCTTTCAGTACATAAAGGGAACCTACAAACAGGAGGGGTATCAACTCTTTGAAAGGGTTGATAATTGCAGGACAAGCAGAAATGGTTTGAAGTTAAAAGAAAGAAAATTAAGTTGGATGTCAGGGGGAAGTTCTTTACTGTGAGAGTAGTGAGGTGCTGGAGCAGGCTGCCCAGAGAGGTTATGGATGCCCCATCCCTGGAGGTGTTCAAGGCCAGATTGGATGGGGCCCTGGACAGCCTGGTCTAGTATTAAATGGGGAGGTCAGTGGCCTTGCATGTGGCAGGGGGTTGGAGATTCACGATCCTTAAGGTCCCTTCCAATCCTGGCCATTCTGTGATTACATGACTTCCAGAACTTGTTGCCAGTTGTAGTAAAATGTACTTTCTCTGTCATGGATCTGTAGGATCAAGTTCACAGGTAGAAGCTGGAATGTCTGTGTATCTCATTTAACTTTGTGTTTTTTATGTATGGTAAATTGCAAATTTAATAACTATGCTTAACTTGATGACTTCAGGGTACAAGTCTATAATAACTTATGTTGAAATTTTCGGAATAGACTTTCTACTTTGAGAATTTATATTGATATTCTCTGGTGTTTTTCCAAGGGCTGTGTTTTGGGTAATTGCTGCTTCTGGTACTTCAAAGAAGAAGATGCTTCTTTGTTTTGTAGAATCACACAGTGGTTGAAGTTGGAAGGGACTTTAAAGCTCATCCATTCCAACATCACTAGCTCAGGCTGTGCAGGGCCCCATCCAATTTGCCCTTAATGCCTCCAGGGATGGGGCACCCACAGCTCTCTGGGCAGCCTGTGCCAGTGCCTCACAGCCTTCTGAGTAAAGAATTTCCCCCAAACATCTAACCTGAATTTCCCCTCTTTTAGTTTAAAGCCCATTCTCCTGTCACTGTTTGTAGAATACTGTAGTAGAGCTAGTGCTAGGCATGACTCAGTAAGTGAAATTGTGAATGCAAAACTGGTGGCTGTTTTTCTCTTTTTAACTGATCTAATATGAATTCTCTAAATGTTGCTATAATGTGAAAAATATGATGTTCAACTATGCATCTATTTCCATGATCCCTTCAATAGATGATTTGCCCTCATTTAGGACCACAGTTAAAGATGCTATAGCACTGCTATGATTTTTTTAAAAACCTTACATTTTTGTTTCTGAATGTTTTGACCTTTTTCCTCCTACCCTCTTCCACAGGATCATAAAGATGAAGTTACATGTGTTGCATATAATTGGAACGATTGCTACATTGCTTCTGGATCTTTGAGTGGTGAAATAATCCTACACAGCGTTACCACCAATTTATCCAGTGCTCCGTTTGGTTATAACAGCAGTCAGGTAGGATCTGTATTAACTTACTGTTGTGTGTGAAGCTTAAATTTGCATCTAGTGTTTAGAAATTTGAAGTATGTGTTGAGGGCTGTACTACATTTTCAAAAGCTGCCAGAATGTTGTTGGTTTTTTTTTTTTTTCCATTTGATGTTTTTAGGAGTGCCTTAATTGGAAGGAAAAAAGCTGACTTCTATTTATTCTGGCTTAAATAATAGGTATTGTGGAACTACAAACTTAGGAGGTGGAATGCCAGTTTGCCAGTTCTCCTTAGCACAGGTTTGCCCTTTCTGAATCAGGTCTGGTTCATTGCTGATCTTTCTCAACTCCGCTGATGTTGTTGGTTTCTGGAACTACAGTGAGTTTATGCGGTGATTTTGGTGCATCCTTGTACTCTTGCAGCGGTCTCAATTTCTCTATTACTTCCACAACTGCATACTACATGGAGTTCCATTCACACCCTGGGATTACCCCCACAGACCTGGCATTCCCTCTAGCAGAGGAATTCCCTCCCCCTTGCCTGTGTTATTTTCCTAGAGACTGCCTACTCCCCCAACTGTAATGCAGAAGCTCCAGTGCTTCTGCATGAGGCTTACTGATCTCGAAGACAGTTCACGAAGGCAAGAGAGCAGCCAGCACTTTAATGAAAGGGTACTCAGGGTACTGGGGGCAGCTGGCTGGTAGTGACTCCAGCAAATCTTTGTTACTGGTGGTGCTGGCTGGTAGGGTGCCTGCCCTGGAATTTCCCCCTGCAGGTAGGGTGGCAGCGAGCCAGCCATATGTCCACACAACGCCTCAGTGTTGTGGCTATATACATATATATATATAGCAGCAGGAGACAGAAAAGCATCACGAATCAGAGTAAGCAAGGTCATTTGTAGAAAGCAGCAAGACTTGTTTACAGCTACAGAGCAGTTTCTTGCAAACAGGTTTCTTCTAGCTATGTGCAGAAGCTAGAGGCAGTTTACTTGTATTCTCAAGCTAACGAGCTCTTTCTCGTGGGCCAGTCACCCGTTGAGGCCATAATCAGTATTTTTCCACTCAGGAGGTACATTTACTTTATTATACAGTTTACAGTGGATATTATTTTCTAGGCTCTGCTGCCTCAAGAACAAACTTTTGTTCAGTCTTAAGATGCACAGAATATAGTCAGCTCTACATACCAAAGCAGGATTTCAATATTCTACTCAACGTCTGTTGTTGCCATGAGCAGACTAGGTAGCCTGGTTTCTGATTTACCCAAATTAATCAGATTTACAACTGAGCAGAGCCATCTGTACAGTAGATGAGAATGTAAGCCTATGTTTGAAAATAATACATTTGTTTAATCTGGAGATTAAAATTGCACAGCTGCTCACAGAGTAAGATCATTGAGGTTTTATATTACCTACTTAGGTACTTAAGTGAGATTTTTTGAATGACTAGTTCAAAGAAAACCCGTGAAAGACAAATAGAAAACAGGCATACTATTGAAGGGCCTTGGTAGGGTTTCCACTGTGATTCCTTTGATTCCTTTTTGCAGACTCAGAATTATTGAGTATCGTTAGGATATCAAGGCTTCTGCAATAGTGAAGAGCTCTGTTGTCCCACTGGATGTTCCAAAGTGAGTTCTTACAGTGACTTTTGGCTCAGGAACAATGAAGGTGTTGTGCTCTGGACATTTTTTTCCTTTTTTTATTGAGCCACTTTCATAGAGCCAGTGTGTGGACCTTTTTAGTGGGGAATACTGAAGTTGTGCCAATAGTTTTCTGTTACTGCAACAGCATTTTTTAATGTTAGATTGCAGATGGAGTAGGAAGTTAAATTTTTCTCCTTTCTAGCCTGAACAATATAACTTGATGAAGAATGTCTTATGGCTTTACAGCATCACAAAGCTTGTGGCGTATTTCTTTTGAAAAATCTCCATTAAGTTCAGACCCTACTTTCAGGTGCTGCAGTATCTTTGATCCATCACCGTAGTCTCATACTTATATTGAAGCAAAATTGTACTTCATGCTTGGCTTGATCTTAAAAATCCATCTGTCCCGTCAGTTCATTTTTCTGATTTGATTGTTGCTGTGAAAAACACGGATGTGAGACGGGGACTGCAGGAATATCCACGGGTGGATTAAAAGGCTGAGATGAATATCTAGAGTGGGGATTGTTCTGCTAGTTAGTTGGAAAATTAAGTTCTGGTGAGGATGATTTGCATCAACCTGTTTGATAGATTTCTACTCTTTCTACCAAGAAGTGATTAGGAGTAAGTGATGCATTGAATAGCTATTTTGGCAGATGAAATCAAGAGTCCTACTGCAAAGCTGAGTGACCTTTAAGATGGCTAAAGATCTCTGAAGTGTTAAATCAAAGTAATTGCGAGCACGGAGCTACTGTTCGCTTTCTAAAGGGCCTCTAACATGTTTTAAACTGGGACAGTTATTTGATTGCGGTCTTAATTTAAAATGGAACTGAGTTGTAATTTTGTAATGTGAGGACTGCTTGGGTGTCCTGGTTTATCAGCTTATCTCACGTCCTACTAATGATCTCTGTTCTTTTGTGCAAAAAAGTTTTATTTTTGTTGGGGAGTTTAATTGATACTTGCAGGGGATTGCGGGATTCATTGTGTAGTGAAGCAAATGCATGAAGACTTGTGTAATTCCCTTACAGAAATCTAAAAAGCCTCTACTTGATTTATAGTTTAGGGCCACAGTTTTCTGAGGGTGAGCTTGAATAGATACACGGTGTATTGTTCTGCTTGATCTTGGCGAAGCTTTCTGGCTTAGTAAGGGTCACCACTCCTTAGTAACTTTTCTGCAGTTGGGGAATGTGAGGTCAGACTAACCTTATAAAATTGAGCTTGTCTCTGTTTGATTCCATGTGATGGAATGTAGTTGCCTTGCCAGTTAATTTCTGTAATTGTGTGGAGTCTACAAGCAGTAGAATAGCCCAAGGTTGCAGTGCTTTCTGTGACTTTAAACAATACTCTTTTCAAATGAGTATTGGCCTATATTCTGTTAATTGATCTTGATTTAGAAACATCTTTGTGCTTTCTTAGAGCTCAGTCCTTCCACTGAATTGTTTGCAGATCCCATAATTTGTCTTTGCTGTTGGTATTCATTAAGACTACCAGATTCTTATCTGCTTGCTGTTGTGGGGTTGAATTAAAGTTTGTTTTGAAGCATAATGATTGTTCAAGTCTTAGCTGCCTTGTGCTATTCTCCTAGCAACAGGATTTAGTTTAGCTGTTTGATCAGCTGGCTGAGATGTGATGAGTTTTGGTCACCTTGGATAATGAAATAGCCCTCAGCTTTTTAAACTATCAATTGGGTTTACAGCTGCCTTCTCGCTTACAAGGCTTACTAAGGTGAAAGGAGGTAGGGTTGTTTCTTTATCTTTAAATGAGATAGTCGATAACACTGGACTACTTTGTGTTTAGTTTTGAGTGTGTCATTTGTTTTTCAGCGGTGGAAAACCCTGAGTGCAGGCAATCCTTAGCAATGGGATAACCATTGTCTGAAGCCTGGTCTGCCTGTTTTACTGTGAGGTGTGAAGTTAAATGTACTTCCATTTCCTGCAGAATGTCTACTTCAGTCACAGCTCAGGCTAAAAGATGTGTATGGTTTGTGCTGTATCGATCGGTAGTGTTCTGAAGAGAGCTTTGTTTTTTCTTTGCCCGTTCAGCACCTTGTGCTAAAACCGTTTATGGGAGTTCTGTGCATGCAGAATTTGTAGGAATCACCAGGAGCTGTACTTGAGGTGCAGTGAAGCTTTCCTCATATCTGCTCTTTTCCTTGTAGCCTTAGCAGCTTTAGCTTCCGAAAGTGGCTCTTAAGAAATCGCTGCTGCATTCTAAATAATCTTGAAATGATTTTTCCTGGTAGCTTAGAAAACAGACACCCACTTCTATTCAGCAGTATGCTTAAGTGTATTTGAGTTTCAGCCACAAATTTAAGTCTTCTGTTTCCTTGAGTGTAGCTTAGCAGTTGCCTTAACGCCAGAGAAGCTTGAAGCTTGTTGTTGACCTGATCAGTGACAGTGAGGAGTAAATGGGAGTTTTCCTCACACATCTTCTGTCAACAAAAATTGAACTGAAACTGCTCTGAGGAAGTACTATGACTTTAATGAGAAGGGTGAAGTGGAGATAATATGGGAAGGGTATGTCATATGAAAGAAACAAGAACTGGGCATGAGGAGAAGGAAAATTAAGAATGAAAATGGAAGGCTTGAAAGGATAACAAGGCGGGTTTGAGGAGAGCCGAGAGAATAAAAGTGGTGGGCAGAAGGATGGAAGGAGGCAAACATGGAACATGAGCAGATGCTGGGGCAGTAAGGGAGGGATTTGAAAGTAAGTTGGAGAATTGTGAGGGATGGAAATGTGTCCCATGTAGATCATGTAATTCATTTATTCTATGGAGACAAATTGAAAGATGCCAGTAAAAAATGTTGTCTCCATCATGTCTAGTAGTGGTTCATGTTAACTATATCAAGTCATACTCTGTCTTGCTTGAATACACAATTGAGGGTACCCCTTCTTCGTAAGGCACCTACGCTTCCAGAGAGACACGCAATATGAATGCTGGAAATTATGCTGGAAGCATACAATCCAACAAATTTCTCCAGTAAAATGAAGAGAAAAATCAGATAATGTTTAGTACAGTACATTGTGATGAGTGTTATGCTAGAAAGTAGAATAAGAAGTTGTGACAGTATACAAAAATCCTGAAAGTTCCTCATGGAAAGGACCTGTTAATCATAAAACTGCCAAAAAGGACTTGAGGATGGCAGCTGGATGAGCCAGCAGCTCTTGCAGCTCAGAAAGCCAGTTGTACCCTGGGCTGCATCAAAAGCAATGTGATGAGGGAGGTGATCCTGTTCCTTTATTCTGTGTTGGTGAGACTTCACCTGGAGTACTGCATCCAGATGTGGAGTTCTCAGTACAGGAGAGACAGGGACCTATTGGAGTGTGTCCAAAGGAGGGCCACAGAAATATTCCAAGGGATGGAACATCTTCCTGTAAGGACAGGCTGAGAGAGCTGGAGCTGTTCAGCCTGGAGAAGAAAAGGCTCCAAGGAGACCCGAGAGCTGTCTAAAGGGGTGGCTGTAAGAAAGAGGGGGACCTCTTTAGCAGGGTCTGTTGTGATAGGGGGATGGTTGCAAATTAAAAGGGGGAGATTTAGACAGGATGTGAGGAAGTTCTTTACAGTAAGAGTGGTGAGGCAGTGGCACAGGTTGCCCAGAGAGGTTGTGGATGCCCCATCCCTGGAGACATACAAGGTCAGGCTGGGGATACTCTGAGCACCCTGATCAGCTGTAGGTGTCCCTGCTCATTGCAGGGGAGTTGGACCTTTAAGGTCCTTTCCAACTCAAATGATTGATTCTTTGATAAAATGGCAACGAGCAACCAAAACAGAGGTTCACAAAATATGCAATCTAAGATGCATCAGAAGGCTGTTTGCAGTATGCAAAGGAACTGTTACTGTGTTTGGAGAGGCAGTAGCAAATGTTTTCATGATCGTAACAAATTTTTAATTGTCCATTTTCAAGAGATTCAGACTGGAAATGTTGCAAGGAGACTGATGGATGGTAACTGGGAACAGCTTAAGTGTGATGCTATTGCTGTCACTGCAGTGAATTTAGTGCAAGTGAGCCATAAATAAAACTGAGCTAGAGATTGAATATTGTAAGTTAATATTAGTGCAGTGAGGCTTTGAGGCATCGTTTGAAGCAAGATGGTGAAAACAAAATACTTACCTGCTTCTGAAATAGGGGTAAGTTCGTATATTACATTGTCTGGTGATAACAAGGCTTCATGTGATTGAGCCTGACATATTATCCAGTTTCAAGGTCCTAGTCCATAGGGTGAAGTCTCCTGCAGGACCTTCATGCTTGCCTAATCAGTGGAGGGGAATTAAACGTAACAACTTTTTTAATGTGATGTATATATTGACCTCTTATGTACTCAAAGTCAAGAGACTTTTCCATTTGTTTTTTTCTCATCCAATGTTTTGCTGATCAGGGCATGTCATGCCCCCAGACAGTAAAAAAGGAATTATAATGCAGAATGAACCTGTATGCTTGTGTGTGTGTGTAGAGTGGCCAGCCTTTTGTAGAGTAATTTAGATTAAGGTCTGTATTTCTAATGCCTGTGCTTAAAGTAATTCAGTGTCTAATGGTGGTATTAAAATTTGTGTTTGTTTTACAGCCTATTCGACATTTGAAATACTCATCCTTTAAGAAATCCTTGTTAGGCAGTGTTTCTGACAGTGGAAATGTAACTCTTTGGGATGTAAATACTCAAAACCCGTATCGTAATTTTGAAAACACCCATAAAGCACCAGCTTCAGAAATCTGCTTTTCTCCAGTAAATGAGTTGCTCCTTGTAACTGTAGGTTTGGATAAAAGAATTAATCTCTATGACACTTCAAGTAAAAAGTGAGTATCTTTAAAGACCTTTGATTTTTGTTGGACGTGAACATTTTATGAGCTGAAAAAGCACATCCAGCTATGACATTAAATATTTAATTCAGACCGTGTTCAGAGTGGTTGAAGTGGTTGATGCATTACTGTTGGAGAACCTGTTCCAGAACCCTTTCTGCTTTTTTTTTTTAATAATTAAAATGGGAACTAATTGAAGTGCTGCATGGGTGACCACTTGCAAGTGCTTATTGGTGGAGAGCAATTGCCTTTTGTGGTGGTCAGTACAGCCTGTGAGGACCTGCAGCCACCTGGGCTTAGCTTGTCTGCTCTTCTAGTTTGCAATACAAGACACAGCTGTTGTAAGGTGCATAGAGCTGCTGAGCCTTGAATACGGACAGGGTGTTGGATGAAAAGGGAGATGATGGGGCTGTAAAGTAAAAGAATGGGGTAGCAAGTGTTTTCATGGGACTTGGATTTTACTGTGGAGTGTGCTTTTAGTCTAGCTGAATAAAAGCAAGTGTTTGGCCATAGCTTGGAGGGCTGTAGTAGAAGGATTCAAACATGGACCTGAAGTTGCTCCTAGAGTGGGGAGGTTAGAAGTGACAGACCTGGGCAACTGAAGTCTATATGCAGTGTGTTGCTGCTAGAAATGATGATTGCAGTAAATCTTTGTGTCAGAGTGGTTGCTTTGAAGATGAAACCTTTTGGAGCACATACAGTTAAGCTCATTGGTTAAGCTTCAACACTTAGTATGTCTAAGCCTCTGTTCCTTAAGGATTTCACTGAATTTACTTGGCACTGGAGGAGTGGAACTACTGACCTGTGGTTGAATTCTTAAAGCTGATTTTTAATAGGTACTGTGTTTTGAGCAGTCTAATCGTAAAATTAACACTGTGATGAAGAAGTATAAAAGCTTTTCTATTGCTCTTTCTTCTGTTTGAAGATTACTGACAACAATAGTAGCAGATCATCCTCTGACAACAGTGAACTTCATGCCTGATGGTACTACTTTGACTATAGGAAGTTCCCGGGGAAAAATCTGCCAGTATGACTTGAGGAAACTGACATCACCAGTGAAAACAGTTATTGCTCACAAAGGCTGTGTGACATGCGTACGTCTTCAGTTCAGTAGCACTTTTTCCAAGGTAAAAGCCAAAAAAACCCCACCAAGAACCCAAACCAAAATTTTTCCTTTTTATTGTTCAGTGTGTAGATTAATAAAAGCAAAATGTAAGCTTAGGATCTGAGAAACGTTAGTAATGAATTTCTAAGCATTATAAATGCCAGCAAAGATGATTCATATGACATGGAAATAAGAGCTTTATAAATTGCTCAGTCTCATGTGAGCAAGGGAATGTTAATGACATTTTTTTTTTTCTCCTAATTTTCAATGTAGAGATGAGGAAAACTTTAATCTTAAACTTCCTGGTGTGAATATGTTGCCATTGCAGATCAGTCTGTGGCATCCTAAATGGATTTGCAGACAGTAGCACAAAGATCTGTACTAACCCCTTTTACTTAAGGAGAAGACACACAGCAGCCCAGCTTGAAGTATTTTGCCTGTGGAGAACTTGATTAAATAGTATAGAAGGCTTAAGAGGTTCTTCCAAGACCTAAGTAGGCTCTACTTGATCCGAAAAACACAAATGCCAATTCACTGGAGGTGGGAGAGAATGTTTGAAGTGTATTTTCTTTTTAACTGCTCCAAGACTTTCTTCTTCTTCCAGCTTGCTTGCTGCTGGTGTTTGACTATCCCATTGCAGTTTCTACTAATAATATAATTTCTTGTTTTTCCTATGTCTAAGCCTAGGATTAAAATTGGCTAGTACCAGTTCATTGTCGCCTTCAGTTCTATTGCTATTCTTTTGCAGATCCATACAGTGTTCATATAATAATGCAGAAGTTTCCCGTGTTCTTTGAAATTACATTAAGATGTATACTATCATAATGATATGTATCATAATGTAATTTCAAAGAACATATATACACATATGTATATTTATTAAGGCATATCTCCTAGGTAGATTTTGAAAATTGAACTGATTTTAGTGTTTAGAAACAGAAAGAATATTGGCTTATATTTTTACTTCTAATTGAACGGATAGTAACTTCTCTTCCTTTGTTCCTTTTTTCCTCAGGCTAACCTTAAGGGTTCCTCAAGTAAACCTGTATCCAAAAGAATAGAAGTCAAAGCTGGTAGTAATCTTGCAGGAATTCCAAATACTGGCATCAGAAATCTAGCTTCTCAGGCATCGGCAGCTATTTCCTCCCATCTGACATTGACAAATGAGAGTAAAGGGGGAGAGGTTCTTCAGGATAAAACAGGTAGTGTCTTCTTCCTACTCTTATAAATTATGTATTTGATATAATGTGGAAGATAGGAGGAGTATTTCATGCTTTGACCATTACAATAGAAAAATTACACTGAGGGAAGGGTATTTACTGCAAAGAAGAAATGTATACACATGCACATCTGTACCTTCTTCAGCTTCCCCTGTTGCATTGGACAGGCTTTGAGACTGTGGGAAATGAATGAGGTCCTACTTTAGAAACTCTTGCTTCAAGCCCAGAATTATAGACTACTTGTATGTGTGTAAGTATTAAAGAAGTTCCATGATGACACTGTGGGACTCTTCTGTGTTTTGCTTTCTTGCAAATTGTCCTTATGTTTATAATATACTTTGGGTCACAAAGTTTATACGGAATGTAGAGCTAATGATTTGCTATTCTGTTAATAATATAGAGCAACAGACCTCATCAAATAACTGAACCAAACACGTGCACAGGCAAAACAAACCAAACCCACAAAACAAAAACCCAAGTGAGAACTGTGCTGTATTAATTGTATGTCACACGATAGGAAAATGTTAAATATAGTTGTAAGTATGATTAGTTGTATAACTGTACTTGCTATTTTTGCTTCTGAAATTAACAAGTATTTTTGGTAAGAATTCTAAGTGTTATTCTAAAATTCTGTCACTGCGTGGAATGTACTCTTAATTTTAGTTAATTCAGGAGTTCTTAAAATATGGTCACATCAGTAACTGTTAGTTTGATTCTTGGAGATTCCTTAAGCTGTTTTAAAGCAATAGCACTTTTTCTGCAGTTTTTAAATAAGAAGAAATACATTTAGCAACACTAATTAGGCAATAAGCCACTGCAGTCCACAGGGACATGTATTAATGACCTCCCTTGGGCATGCAATGAATTTTGAGGTGAAGTAAAACGGTTCCTATGTATTCAAGAAGAGTTGCTAATCAACATTACTGCATAGTGTGGAAAATTTTATTTAAGGTAAAAGATTCATAGTTTATTATCTCTTATTGCCATTACACTTCGAAAGCATGATGACTGTTACCCCTTAAATAGAACCATTCATAACAGGTTAATTTTTGAAGAAAATAAAGGTTTATCAAATAAAACATGTTTTGTGAAGCAAAATATTCAGCTTGTAAAGTATAGTTAGGAAGATCATAGAATCAGAGAATGGCCTGGGTTGAAAAAGACCTCAAAGATGATGTGGTTTCAACCCCCCTCCCATGGGCAGGATCACCAACCACTGGACCAGGCTGCCCAGAGCCACATCCAGCTTGAGTGATTTTCAAACTTCAAAATGGGAGTGAATGAGAGACCACAAACAGCATGTTTTTCTGTGGAAAATCTTCTAAGCCAAGAAGATAGATTTTTAGCTGTAGTCATCCATACAGTTACACTTGGATCACTTGAACAAGTAATCCCATACAGAGAAGTGGCTATAGGTTTATGAACTGTTTTAATTTTAATAAACTAGGTGCTAAATTAAAGCTTTTATATTTATAGGCTGTTGATTTGTAGGAGGTTTATTATTGTATTGACCAATGCTAATGCATTTTGCGTAGGTCTCAAGCAAAATAAAGGCACTATTGGAGCTGACAATTCGATGAGGGTGGAGTAACATTTTGCTTATGCTCCCAGTCCAGTTTTTAAAGCATAGTAAACTGTGAAAAGTATTTGCTTGATTATGTTAGCAGGTCAGTTCACTGCTCTGTGAATTCCCAGTTTCAAAACTGTAGTTTGAATAATTGTTTGGTGTTCCTTTTTTGTTTTTAAGACATGTTTCTGTTCTGCAGACAGCTGTCCATGCTACCACATGTCTGAAAGATAACTTTTTTTTCTCCTGGATTGGGGCAGGAATGGGTCTTGGATGTGGAATGGGGACGGTCTAGGGAAAGTTTCTTTTACCTGCAGCTGTAATTCCACTCTGATTATCTGATACTAGAAGTAAGCAGACAATATCCTGCTGTTAGGTAAGCTTTAAGGTAGATACTTCATGGAGTTTCCCTTAATGGCCAAACTGAAGCAGATTTCCTTTCTTGCAGAATCAGTTCAAATGTTTATATTCTGAGTGTGATCACTTTCTCAGCAGAAGCTGCATTTGCTCCCTTTTTCACCTGTTACATTGTAAATGGACATGATTAATGAAGCAACTTTACCTAAAATGAATGTATTATCCAGTTTCACAGTTTTTCCTTTTTAAAAAGAGAGAAATCAGCTCAATCTTTCTTACCAACTATCTCTTAGTCATATTTACTGTGTCCAGGCTTGGGGCCTCCAATAGAGGAAGGATATGGAACGCTTGGAGGAGGTCCAGAGGAGGGCCACTAGATGATCAGAGGAAAGACTAGAGGGCTGGAGCCCTTCTCCTATGAAGAAGGGTTGAGGGAACTGGGTTTGTTTAGCTTGGAGAAGAGAAGGCTCTGGGTAGATCTCATTATGACCTTCCAGTTCTTGAAGGGACCGTATAAACAGGAGGGAGAGTGGCTGTTTAGGAGGGTGGATAGTGATAGGACAAGGGGGAATGGTTTTAAACTGAGACAAGAGGCGGTTTAGGTTAGATATTAGGAGGAAGTTGTTCACACAGAGGGTGGTGATGCACTGGACCAGGTTGCCCAAGGAGGCTGTGGGTGCCCCATCCCTGGAGGCATTCAAGGCCAGGCTGGATGTGGCTCTGGGCAGCCTGGTCTGGTGATTGGCAACCCTGCACATAGCAGGAGAGTTGAAACTGGATGATCATTGTGGTCCTCTTCAACCCAGGCTGTTCTATGATTATATGATATTCACCTGTGATGACAGCTCATATGAGGAAGTTCAAGTTGTCCCTCTAATCCGAATGTATAGAACATTCTGAGGTACTTGCTGGACATAGCAGGCATCAGGCTTGCTGTGAGTTTATTGAGGGATAACACATGTTAGTTTTGAAACTGTTAGTTACTAACTGAGTATTATTGCTATTGTCCTTTTAAGGCCTTCCCCATAGCTGCAGCCTGGATGTGATTCCATCGAAAGAAACAGATAATGGGAAAAGTGCAGATTTAAATAATTTTGATGACTTGGGTCGAAGTAGTTTAGGAGATGTGTTTTCTCCCGTCAGAGATGGTAAGTTGCTAATACTGAAATCTGTTTAAAATAAATAAATAAATAAAATTGATCTGCATAGCATTACATTTTGGCCTGTGTGTTCTCACTTGGTCTCTTAATTTATCTATAATTATTAACTGAATACAATTATCTGAAAACTTCAAAATATTCATTTAATTAAAGAACTGTGTATGTTCTGCTATTTTGTAGATATTATTGCATCTAAAGCAAATGAAGATCCTCCAGGAAAAGGAGACGATAAAGATATTTTCAGTACGTGTTTCTTTGTCTGTGGTCACTGGAAGCTTACGCTCATTCTGCTGTGCTGACTTTGTTATACCACAGAAAGATGTCACATGATGCAAGCAGGCACTGCAACAGATGAACTTGATGAGCTTTTCTGGAAATTGTCTAATTTGCTGAGGAGTTAAGACCCAACATGTGATAACGGCAAATCACGAATATGGTCTTAAAGTGATTTTGCTGTCCTTTTAGGAAATTGGTAGTGGTGTATAGAGGCTTCTTTTATTTTGTTACTTTCCAGTGGATAGTGACAGCATAAGGGGGATTTGGGGATTCATTTTTTTGGTGGGCTGTGTTTTTGGGTGAACTCTTTGGTTTTTGTGGATGCATGGGCTTATTTTTGTTACTATTTCTTTGTGTGATTGTGTTTTGTTTTTGTTTTTTTTTTGTTTTTTTCTCTTTTAAAATTTGTGTGTTTTACCCTTCCCTTTTCATTTTAGGTCTGGATTTTCAGTCCTACCTTTCAGGTTTGGATTTTCTCCCACAGCTCACCACAGCCTTTCCAGTAAAAAGAAACCCAGTGGGCAGTAGCGCACAAGGGATACGGTCTAGCCCACTGCATGCACTAGTGGGATCTCCAATTAAGGAAGAAGAAGAACATCCTGAGACTGACATTAAAAAAATGAATCTTGGAAAACAAGAAACTAAAGAAGCCTTAAAGCAGGTATTTGCTAATATATAATATATATGCTAATTCTTGTTATGAGTGCTCTTTTTAGCATCTGACAGAAGTATTTCCACTTGAAGGAAAGATTCTTAAGGATCCCAACTAATCTTTTTCAGTTCTTCTCACACTGACACAACATGTGAAATGTTCAGTTTGAAGTATATTGGCTTTCAGCAATGCAAAATAGTTGTATATTCCTATTAAACTTAGATTACAAAAGTTTATGTAAGATAAAACTGAGCTAACTTGTAGAATATCTTTGATTTTTCGAAAAACATCAAAAATATTGATAGATTGCATCAGTATGTTTCTTTACTGTTCATCAGGTCAAGTTCAGCAGCTTCTCTCCCTATTCTTTCTACCAAAATTCATTTTTGAGATACCTTTGGCATGCTAGTGCTGAGACCCTGGCTTCTTCTGTTTTCATTTTGAGAGGTCTGGGTTCGCTAGGAGTGATATTTAAACTTTGGCTCAAGATGTTTAATGTGAAAATTTAGACTGCTGGTCTTTTTGCACTCCTTTCTCCGAGTTTGCAGTTGTGGCAATTTTGAGATATTTAAGCAATCAATTTTTAAAGTGTAGTACTAGAAGGAAAAAAAAAAACCCATTTATTTATCAGTAGTTTCTTAGGACCAAAAGTATTTGAAAGCTGTGCATTCTTGAAAACTTGGTTTTCAAGTGATGTTTAACTTAGTTTTCAAACGCAATTAGATAATTGTAATAAGTAGGGTTGGTTTTTGATTTTGATTTTCAGCTTTCAAAGTTGAGCTCAGTCAATGCAGAATCTGGAACTTTAAGTCCTCCTCCACCAGCATCCACTGCTGTAAAGAGTCTTGAAACAAATGAGCTACTAGTGAAGAATATTCAGGCCCACCCTGCATATGATCTAGCAGTAAACGGTACTACCTCAACAAGTAAGTTGATTGGTTTGCTTTGTGGGTTTTTTTTCTTTTCAGCCCAGTTGTAAATGTGGTTAATTGTGAACTGATGCAAAACCTGATAAAATGGACTTACCATTAAAATGGAACACTCAGACTGGATTCCTCTGTAAATCCAGATAACTCTCTTAGAACATCTCTATTTGCCCATGAAAAAACTTGTTCAAAATTTGTATTTTTATGCATTTCTTGTTAACTGTAAAGGTCCAAAGATAACTTCACCTGTCACTACTGGAGTTGCCAACTCGCTGTCAGAGAAAATAGTAGAAACCATTGGGAGTAGCAGACTAAATGCACCTCTGACATCAATCCAAATAAACTTCATTCAGAATATGATACAAGAAACGCTGGATGACTTCAGGTATGGGTATCTATGCAGAACACTTTGTTTTCAATGACATGTTTTCTTCGTAAGATATTTTAACATTTGCTGTAGCGTATTTCTTATTCACATTAGGAGATGACACCACGAATAGCCTTAATCTTGAAAATCTAGGTATGAGACTTTATTTTGAACAGCATGAGTGTTTAATTAGATTGATGTCTCTGAACGTTTTTTGTGTGTGTGACTTCACTAACATATTTCCAGAGTGACTGAATGACTCTCAAACAGTAAATTTATCTGCAAAATGAGGTTCTCACTGCTTTCATGCAGCCCTGTGCTGACTTCTTTCCCTCCCTTGTAGTCGTAGCAGGAGAAATTTGAAGTTGATACTGTGAAGAGCACAGTTGATTTGTTGGACGGTTGATTTGTGTTGGCTTTGATTGATTGTTGTTTGCTTTGCATGTGTAAGGTAAATCACTTGGTATATTTCTGTTGGCAAAGCTTTGCATAAAAAGGTTTTTGTGCTGTAAATCATAAATTCATAGAATATGCTGAGTTGGAAGGGCTAGGTAAGAATTAGAGAGTCATTTTCCTTTCCTAAAACATGTAGCAAACTAAGAGAGGGGGGAAGACAATTGCTGGTCAGGGGAGGTGTTGCTGTCTTGATGACAAAAAGCAACACAAAACCATCTTAGGAGGTCCACATACTATAGATGTCTGTATCTGCTTTTTTTTAGTAACATTGATTGTTACTAAATAGCTTTCAATAAGAATATCATAGTGTAAAATTCTGCTGGGGATTTTTGGCTGTAATTGTACGTCTGATTTTAAAACTTTCTCATGATTTAAAATGAGTTTTATGGATTGCGTTTCCTTTCTCTTTAAAGTTTGTTTTTTGGCATCTCACTATTGGAAAATAAGTAGTTAGATTTCTACTTCCAGTGTCTGAGATCTGGAGTTTGTGAGATTGTGTTTCCCACAATTTCCTTGAATTGAAAAAACCACTCATCTCTTGAGCTTTGTGTTTTTGGGAGACAACCAACATTTCTGGACTCTAAGGTGGCATCTGTGCTTAATATACATGAGAAAAATGTTTTGCCTCTAGTAGGAGTTCTGCAGCACAACAACATGTGGAAGATCATAGTCCCTTTTGTGTATGCTGTATGTTTTAGGAAGAGACAGTGATCCATGTGTGACAATTTATGAAGGACCTTACTTTGTCATGTTGGTGATACCAATAGCACAGTACTTAGCATAGGGCATTGGCACTGCCAGTCTTCAGGAAAAGTGTATGAACTTGCCTGCTTTTTTTTTGTGGGGAAAGGGGAAATGCACTGAAGTTATAGCTTTTTAGTAGCCGATGAATATCTCACTGTGTTGCTTGTGATCTAGGAAACGAAAATCAGCTTTTCGTGGTAAAAATGAGGGTTATAAGTTAACAGCTTGCTAGTGAAAAAGCCATCTTGATATCACCTTGTATATATTTCTGTTTCTAAATGGAAAAGTTTCTAAACAAAGTTAAAATCTTCCAGAAAATAACTGGTAGGGGAGTCTGTTGTGCAGTTTAAATGGTTTTTAGGCTGATATTTCATAATGTCACAAAGGTGAAGAAGTAGAGCTCTGGTTACTCAGCACTGGAAATAATTGCTGCTTTCTAAATAAAATTAAGCATTATCTTTCTGCAATTCTTTCCCCAGAGAAGCATGCCATCGAGATATTGTGAATTTGCAAGTGGAGATGATCAAACAATTCCATATGCAGTTGGTATGTATAAAGAATCACAGAATCACCAGGGTTGGAAAAGACCTACAGGATCACCCAGTCCAACCACCCACTTATCACCAGTAGTTCTCACTAAACCATGTCCCTCATCACAACGTCCAAACGTTCCTTGAAAACCTCCAGGGTCGGTGACTCCACCACCTCCCTGGGCAGCCCATTCCAGTGCCTGACCACTCTTTCAGAAAGGTAGTATTTCCTAACATCCAGCCTGAATCTCCCCTGGTGCAGCTTGAAGCCATTCCCTCTAGTCCTATCACCAGTTACATGAGAGAAGAGGCTGACTCCCATCTCACTACAACCACCCTTCAGGTAGTTATAGAGAGCAATAAGGTCTCCCCTGAGCCTTCTCCAGACTGAACGATCCCAGCTCCTTCAGCCCCTCCTCATAAGGCCTGTGCTCCAAACCCCTCACCAGCTTTGTTTCCCTTCTTTGAACCTGCTCCAGGGCCTTGATGTCTCTCCTGCAGTGATGGGCCCCAAACTGGACACAGTACTGGAGGTGCAGCCTCACCAGAGCTGAGTACAGGGGGACAATCACTTTCCTGTTCCTGCTGGCAGCACTGCTTCTGATGCAAGCCAGAATGCCATTGGCTTCTTGGCCCAATGATGGTCTTAACAGTTTTCACTTTTAGTAATACCAAAGTGTGGCAGCTATTCTGTCAAAACTGGAAATCAATTTTTGCTTATTAAGATCAAGAAAGTGAAGATGGGATGTGAAGGCTGGGGGAAAATGTTATGAAATGGAATCAAACTGTTTTGTGTTTAATAAGTAAACATATGTATTGGATAGGTATCATCAATTCCATATTTCAGGAGTTGTGACAAAAGGGGATCAAATTTAACTGTCCTTCATAAAGGACCAAGAGTTGGGCTAAGTAGGAGGTAAATGGAATTTATATGGACTGCTTTATTTACAGGTACCATGTGCGTGCTGCACTGTGTTCTCTGTCTTTTAACTTCTCCTTTCTATGAAACTTTGTTCTTTTGATCAGCAGTGAAAGGACCTTGTCTCAGTACCAAATATTTTAATGGAACCTGCATTAGTAGAATCTCATCCTAAAGAAATGCAAAATAGACTTTGATAAAATATTCACTAATGTATTAATAATCAAAATACTGTATGTAAAATTAAATTAAATTAAAAAAATCTTACTTTCCTTACCAGAAATTTAAAAACAGTAAAACAGTATTATTTAGGTTATTTAATTTTCAAAAGGGATATAAAAATGGATGGGCAAAAAAAAAGAAATTGTATGGTTGCTTACTGGGGCTTTTTTTCTTTTCTTTAGAATGAAATGCATGCCTTACTTGAAAGATATTCTGTAAATGAAAGCTTGGTAGCTGAAATTGAGAGACTACGAGAGGAAAACAAAAGACTGAGGACTCACTTCTGAAAGATTCCCACCACTAACTTTGTTAGCATGAACTTGCTGCGTGTGGTGCGTTGCTTGTGACAGGTCGTCCATCATCACTGAAGCACTGTGTGAAGACCTGCTATTATCTCCAACGTGAATCTTTTCTAAATGTTGTCAGATACTGTACGTAATGATAAGATTTGTAACAGATAAATACCACATAAAGAAAGTTTGCCTAGGCATGCTTACAATCTTGAAATACATCCTTTGAATAGAGAAGCTGAAAGGATAACTACTTTATCAGAGTTTTAGCGATATGTGAAGTGCCTTTTTATAAGCAAAACCAAAATAGGACAGATGCTTTTTGTATAAGAATTTTTTGATATACCGACTTTTCTATCTGTTCCTATATTTTATTGTTGTCAGAAACAATCACTGTAGCTTGCCTTTCAGATACTTTTCTTGGAGAAGGAGTGAGAAGGCTCATCTTCAACGTGACACGGAGCCTGCAGTATTCAGTTAATTTTATTCAGCTGGCAACTCTTTGGTCCTGAGTAAAAACTAAGTTTCAACATATTCCCAAATTCAGTGCCCATCACTTTGCTTGTTGTGGATGTAACTCTGAAACCTGCCTGCCATGAACTTTGTTGTTGCAAACACTACTTCAACTGCATAGTGTTCTTTTTAGTTGCACGACTTCAGCTGTGAATCTAGAAACCTGTTTTTACTCACATGTTTGGATATTGTCACAGTTTGCCCAGTTTGATTGCAGCCTTAGACTTCAAAAAAATAATTATATTCAGCTATATAAAGTAACACTGTGTGAATGTTGTCCTTCAGTCTGATTTAAGCACCTTTGCCCCCCCCCCCCCCAGTTTTTTTTAATGCACAGTGGCCCATGCTTACTACTGAGCAGTTGTTACAGTTTTGACTGTGGTTTAGCATTACTACATCCTTTTTGAGGTCAGCAGCAAACCAAACTTAACCGATACCTTGAGTGTATGAGTCACATAACAAATGGCATTGAGGAGAAATTATTATGTCAGTGTCGTAATGTTATCATAGTTGTGTGTAAGTGCACTGAAGTGAAGCTCAGTATTGAATCCTGACTGCTGAAGTTCATGAGAAATTTATCTTGGCCTGTTTTTTATAAGCCAAGAGATTAAATTCAATTAAAACATCAATTTAATTTCATTTAAAAATGGAATTAAATTTTTTAGTGTTCAATTATAAATTCCTCTGAAAAGTCTCTTCTGTAGAAGTGCTTTTTGCTATTTAAATTGTTCTGAAGGCTTCTTAATTTTCTGACTAATATTTCGTGGTTTCTTTTCATGAAATCATTAAATCTCAAGCAAGGGAAGTCTGCAAATCTGGTGAGTTAATTAGTTAAAATATCAAGTGCTTAAAGTCATGGTGGCACTCTTCCACTAAATGAGAAAGCCATAATATATAATGTAACTTATTTTTAAATGTTGTAAAACTAAGAAAAAAACCCAACTATATCTTTTCACTGTCTTGTTTTTAAAAGTTAATTTTTAATGTCAGTTAATGACAAATAAAGCCTCGTATCACAATGAGGGTGTTCAAGTCATCTTCAGTATTGCAGACAAGACTTTACATGTCTGCAGTCTTACTGCTGTTGCCTTTCATAAGCTTTTAAATGTATTTTTATGCCATGGTGAAAGGATGTGGAGTAGAATAAACTTTTCTTTTTGTAATTTAACACAATATAGAGAATTTAAAAAATAATATTAATTTATAGGTGATGTAACTTTAGTTGACCCATTAACCACAGTTTTTGAAGATGATAGGAGTTGAAGGTTTCAAAAATGTTACAGTTTTC
The DNA here is from genome assembly GCA_035772895.1 of Perdix hodgsoniae. NCBI lineage: Eukaryota > Metazoa > Chordata > Aves > Galliformes > Phasianidae > Perdix > Perdix hodgsoniae. The sequence continues at coordinate 400,742 of JAPSGF010000092.1, forward strand.
CAACATGTTTTGCAGCATTAACAGGTAAACTTGCGTAGTTGCATCTCTTAATTTGTTCTCCAAGTGCTCTTGCTGGTATACCCAGATGACAGCAGGGAATTAGGTAAGTATCTAGGGTATTTGGCTTGTAGATACTTCGTTTTTGTGACTGAGAACTGGGTAATATTTTTCTTAGTTCCCAAACTGAGACGAATATAATAACAGTGATTGAAAGGATACATTTTGGCCTTTCTCAATATTTTAGGACTTCTTTTCCATATCTCAGGATTAGGGTAGCACAAGTGGCCACACATGCTGTGAGGAGATCTATTATGCTACCGCTACAGGGGGATGTTTTGCCTTGTACGCAAATCTGATTTGTATGTTAAAATAAAGCTTGTTTTAACTTTTTTGAATAAAATATTGTGGCAACCTATTTTTTAAAGATGATAATTTAATACTGTAATCTTGCTACCTTGTTGCAGCCAAAAACTTGTCCCAAAGATTGTGTAAATGACTGTTTCCTCTCTGGCTTCACAAAAGTGTTTGTATTACCTCATGCTTTTGGAGTAAAGAACAGATGCACTTTTCCTCCTTCCAGCTTGGAAGTTATTAGAATCATGACAGAAAGATTATGTTCACAACTAAAAATAATGTTCAAGCAGATGTTCAGGGTGGAAGGATAACCTCGTCACCGAAGCTGCTGGTGAGCTGGAGATTTTAGATCCTTCATCATCATAATACTTAACATACGTTTTGTTTTTTTTAAATCCCATTCTCTGTCATGCACATATGAGTCTTTCAGTAATTGGAATTGTATTTGCAGTTTCAAGATATTTAGGCTTTGAAAACATATGATGACAAATTGCATTTTTAATGAGAATAAGTCAACATCCCAGAGTGTCATTTAATTCCAGGCAGCAGCCCACGACTGCCTGACACGTGCACTGTGCTGTTCACACGTAGCAATGATGAATGTTCAAGTTTGTCGTTTCCCCTTCTGTAGGACCAAGATGTATAAAAAGGAAGGAAATGCTTTATGCAGCCTGTCACCAACCTGTAGATTTCCTTGCTCGTTGATACCACAGATAGTAAAACTGAAGAAGAAAAATGATCAAGGATGATATGTTTATAAAGACAACAGCTCTGATAGAACTAGATGCATAAGACTGGCAGGTGCACTGCTCTTTACTTGCCCCAGCAGCGTACTCACACCTCTGTGGTCATTACTGGTGAGTCTCAGGATCTGCACCTTCTGGTCTGACTCAGTATGGCAGTTCTCATATTGCATCTTGCAGTGCGGCTGGGGGATGATGATTAATAAATTATCTAATAGCAAACTATGGAAAGAATCTTTAAACATCCTGTGCTAGGCATTTACAAAGATGAGATATCAGCTGGAAAGGCAAAAATGAAAATTCTGAATGGTAATATGTGAAGTGTCAGAACACAGTTCTATCCGTGCTTTCCTGTCTACAGAGAAGGCAGCTCAAAGTTGTGAGTAAGCTTAGAAGCCTCCCCTGAGCCTGCAGAGACTTTTGGGTTCTTTCTTTAGCTGGATTTGGGCAACCGAAAGCTAAAGCAAAAGGGAGAGAAGCATGGACTGATGACATAAATTCATTAGCACCACTGGTACTTTAATTACATCTGAACTCAAGGAGAAATTGTCATCCCTTTGTTTGGACAAACTATCAGCAGAATGTCATTCTCTTTTCTCCCTTGGTTCTAACAGGTGCAAGTTGCAGCATTGGTGGCTGTGCTTTGAGATCTCTGTCTCTTGAATTCATCATTTCTGCTCTCATGTCTGCTCGGTAAAAATACTGAGGCTGGTGTAACTGAAAGTTACTATGGTGCCTATCCCATTTCTTATGCCACAAAGTTCTCTGTATAGAAATTACTGTGAGACGGTGCTTTTTACAGTCTACCATTTGGCAAGGATGATCATTTTGTTGTTTTGTCTGTTTGTTTGTTTGTTTGTTTTTCCCCCAGCCCTATTTGTACTTTGAGTAATGGTTGTGGAAGGAAATTACACGGAGAAAAGGACATGTGAGAATAGAACACAATTTCCTAGATGAGTTATTTACATATGAGTGCCTTAACAAGTTATAAAAATGTATACTAGCTAATACAGGGCAGAAAAGTGTCAGAATTCATTTCTAAAAATTAGCACTATAAATAAACATTAGTACTCTGTGTAACTATGACACTACTTAACAGAATGACTGAATAGCCAGAGCTTTCCAGCTGGGGATGCGTATAATACCTGGAGATATTTTTTATAATTATGAAGACAGGGTGAGCTGTGTTTTCTGAAATGTTTTTGTAGGGCCTGAGTTTGGCCAGCCAAAACAAGGCAAGCAAAAATGGCCATTCTTGGAAAGTTTTAGCCCAAGTACATGAACTCATCGTTGCTGATTTCTGTAGATCTTATCCTACTGGTTTTAGTGGAGCAAAAATAAAAGGGAAAAGAAACCAAACCCCAACATACACTAAATCCACAGAATTTTGTGGCTTCCAAACTCAGAAGTAGATCTGGATTTGTGCTTTTCCAGTTATCATTTCTGAACAACTTCTGCAGTAACTGTATAACTGAATGCCTGTATGTAAAATGCATGTATATAAATGTATAATGTATAACTCTTGACAAGAAAAGTCATTAGTGGTTAAAAGTTAGGCCAAATTTAAATGAAATGGACCCTGCAACCTCATGCTGTGTTAGCACTACAAGTCACAAGCCATGCCTGTGCTGGGGGGTCCAGTTCATAACATTAGTCTCAGCTTGCTTCGTTAATCAAAGTTTGCTTCGTTAATCTGAGCTCACTTTGTTAATCTGTGCTCGCTTCCCACTGCACGTAGGGGTGGGGCTGGCACAGAAGTGACATTGGTTTCCATGGTAACTTCCATGCTTTGGAATGGAAAAGACAAAACTGAGAAGAACAGCGGGATGATGCAGGGAGCTAACAGCTCTTCAGTGACACGTGCGGATGGCCCCGTGTTACTCTGAAGTGACAGAAAGCCCAAATGTGATAGACAAGTGTTCTCCTACAGTGATACGATTGCGATGACTTTTGTGACTGCCAAAGCCATTTTCGTTTTGCTGTTTATTTTGCTCAGTTTTGGTCTTTTAAAATGTTCTTTTCTACACTTGTGATTGGGTAAACGGCAGGGAGGCTGGTAAGGCCATCAGGTATAGGCATGTAAGGGTGCCAGTGACCTCAGAGCTGTGCCATTCATTTTGGAACAATCAGAAATTCAAGTATCCATACTTCTTTCCCTACTCATGGCTTTCTAAGGTTGAAAGATACTTGCCTACGTTTCATGTAGTTACCTGAAATTGTAGAAATGGTGCTGACCTCTCAGTTGTTGCATACAGCCTGTGCCTTTACCTCAGTGTTTAAAGCAGCCCACTTGTGTTCCTGGCTTGTCTGAGGAAGTGGCAGCTGTGTGGCAAACTTCATGGAACAGTTTCCTCACACTGTGTGAGGGCATTGGTAGGTTGTTGTTATTTGACTCCCAGTGATGGCCAAGGCTTTTATACTTGCAGGAATGACGACAGTCTCTTCACTGCCTAACATCTACCTTTGCTGAAAGCTCATGCTTGGTGCAAGAAGAAGCCAAAACTTTGCTACTCTGGAACTTAGGCGGCACCAATGACTTGTTCTGCCTGAAACCGATGTGTGTTTACACTGGTTTAGTTTGTCATAGAATCATAGAATATCCCAAGTTGGAAGGGACCCATAAGGATCAGCAAGTCCAGCTTCTGGCTCCACACAGGACCATCCCAAAGTGACCATATGTCTAGCAATGTTGTGCAGATGCTTCTTGAACCCTAGCAGCTTGGGGCTGTGCCCACTGCCCTGGGGAGCCTGTGCCAGTGCCCAACCACCATCTGCTGAAGAGTATCTTCCTAACCCCAACCTGACCGTCTCTTGGCATCTCCACGCTGTTCCCTCGGGCCTTTTCACTGTCAACCAGAGAGCAAAGTTTGGTGCTGCCTCTCTGCCCTCCCTTGTAAGGCAGCCAGTATCAAAGTTAATGGGCAAAGTACTGAGCAGAAGCATGGAAGTTTGCACCAAGAAGTGGTGACAAGATGTTGTTGGGCAGTCAGCTTCTCCTCCAGGTGGAAGTTTTGCTGCAGAGAGAGCCCACCCTCAGGTCAGTGCCCTCTGGCAGGAGCCAACCTGCAGCCACCCGGCTGTCCTTGATGATCATAGACTGCATCTGCAACAAGGCAAGAGGAGACCTGACAACGCCTAACAATTAACCTGCTTCACCTGCTAATGTGCTGTGAAGACAAGAACCTTGATCTGCAACCAAAGAGAAAACCCTAGCTACTACTGCAGCAGCAGCTCCTCTCAAGCAATATACATTATAATAATAATAATAACAAATACTCTCATGTCTCCCTTGCACAGCTGTTCAGCTGTTTTGTATTTTTTCTGCACTGAGGTTGCTTTTCTGGCCTTCACTCTTCCTAGGAAATTGCTGGAGAGCAACCCAAGCTCAGGACTTGGCTGGCAGCAGCTGGCTACAGCTGCAGGAGGAAGTACGGAGACATTTCTTGCCACTGTTGCTGAGTGCACGTAGGAAGGAAAACAGCTCTTGGAGGATTTACAGCCCTTGCCACACACTGAGTCACAGCACTGAGGATTCAATCACAGGAGCCCTCCAGGTCCTTGAAATGCTTCTTTCAATGAGCATCCACTCAATCACACCAAGGCTGAGCATAAACAGACCTTCCTATCCACACGCTCATCTCAGCCACCAGTTGGGTTTTCCTGACACGAAAACCTGACTGCAGGCTGCAGTGCTATGCAACCAGCGTCTGCCACAACTTCAGAGCCAGGGAGCGAATTCACTTCCCAGAGGGGCAGATGCTTTAAGGGATCAAACTCCAGAGGGCTTGTGTGAGGGGCACGGCACAACTCAAGGAGTGGGGCTGCGTGAGAAACACAGGGTGGAGAGAGCACGGAGCTGAGATCGCCGGGAAGGGACGGGGGCAGACCTCCCCCCGCAGCAGCCCCCATGGCGGCCCGCTCTCGGGCAGCCCTGCGTGACTGAGGGTAACCACCCCCTGGGCGTGGGGCCGGCAGCGCGACTCGGGCTGAGCTCGGCCCTTCCGCTCCCGCCGCGGGCGATTCCCGCCGGTGGCAGCAGGGGGCAGCGCAGCTCCGCGTGGGCTCGGCCGTGCGCTCCGCCGCTCCCGCCTGCAACCCGGCTTCCCCCTCTGCATTCTGGGCTCCTTCGGTGCCTACGGGGATGGCTCTGGGTGACCGCAGCGCTTGGATGGTGAGGGATGTCTGAGTGCCTCACAAGCCTGGAGTGTTAACATAAGCCCGTCTGCACAACTGCTTTCCCTTTTTGGACAGACAGGTCAGGCTGTTCTCTGTGGGTTAAAGGAATTATTGGCGTGGTAGAAGAATAACGCACAGAGCTAATTCCCAGAATAAAGCCAGATGACCTTAAGGCTAATTGCACAGGGTGAGAAATTGTGACCTGAATTGTTCTACCTAGCCACTGCTTAAAGGTATCTGTTAGAGTCTAAGCTATTTTTACCTTGTTTATATCTTTCAGCAATAACAGAGTTTCCTATTTGCCCCTGGTCACTGGAGTGGAAACAGAAGTGAAGGGATTGGTGGACTTTGAAACCCTCCATCTCACTGTTTTCTAATATTTTAGGCTTCGGTGTCTGTGAGAGCACAGCTGAGCACATTCTCAGGCCAGCATCCCACTTCGTTGGCGCTGTAGCCGTTTCAACTTTACAAGATATTTTGTGTAAAGTGGGTTCAGTGCAGGCAGGCGAGGGAGTTTGTGCCTGGGTCTGCAGTCGGTAACTGCTGTAGTCATTCGTGTCACTGGCAGGAGTCGGCTGTGTGCCTTTGGGGATCTGGCTTCTGCAGAAGGTAGTGTGCAGCTGTGATGGGAACCGTGGTCAGAAAGAGGAAAATATCCAAGCATCTGCCATGGATAAGTGAACTTTGTACGCAGTGAAGAGCCAAGATGTGGAGAGGAGTGTAGGCTGCTTAGGTAACCTGTTCAAATGATCTTCATAGGCTGCTGTCCTGTAACAGCAGTCTGGGTAGGAGAGGTTTTTGAGATGTTTCCATAGTAGTGGTGCCCACAGGTGTGGCACAAGGAGAAATTTAAGGATTGGTGCTTCTGTATGCTGCAGAAGGGTCCAGAAGAAATGTGCGTGTTCTCCATGTGCAGAAGAATCACGGAATCAAAGAATTACTGGGGTTAGAAAAGACCATAAGATAATCCAGTCCAACCATCAGCCCATCCCCACTATGCCCACTGACCATGCTCCTCAGTGCCACATCTACACAGTTCTTGAACACCTCCAGGGAAGGTGATCCCACCACCTCCCTGGGCAGCCTGTGTCAGTGCAGCAATATTTTTGAGAATTTTTTTTTCCTAATATTCAATCTCAACCTCCTCTGGCACAACTTGAGGCCAATAATTCTCATTATTACTCCCATTGCTGTTATCTGGGAGAAGATCCCAAGTTCCACTTCACTATAACCTTCTTTTAGGTAGTTGCAAGAAGTGAAAAGATCTCCCTTGATCCTCCTCTTCTCCAGACTGAACAATCCCAGTTCCCTCAAGTGCTCCTCAAAGCATTTGCTGGACGGATACATACACTGCTGGTCACTGGTAGATATTTCTTGCTTTGGCTGGAGGGATGCCACAGATCCTGACTAATCAGTGCAGCATTTGAGCCAGCATGTGGCTGCCTTCCTGCAGTGGCTAGCTTAAGAATTGTCCTTAGCACCTGGAGAAGGGGAGACTTATAACACCCAACACTAGATGCTAGCCTTGGCTGATGATCCTTGCTGGGCCTGCTCCCCAGCCAAAAAAAGAGACATCTCTTCTATGGGGGTAAATGGAGTGTAATGCTCCGAAGGGATGCTTCTTGTCACTGAGATGTTGCTGGAAGTTCTGGTGGATGGTTCAGGTGCTCAGCAGTGTGGTATGTATTCATCCTCCCCTGTGCAATCACGTCATGGTTGGTCACAGGTTTGCTGCCTCTCCCAGGCACTGCTGTTTTACAGTGTGCTTGAAGACCTTTTCCTGCCTTTTTCTGATTCTTCCCTGTGTTGTATGGAATGCTCTAATCTTTCATACATTTATTAATGGTGATGGCCATTGCCACTTAAAACAGAAAGAAGAAACAGCTACATTTCATATGAAATAAAGCAAAAGCAATATATATATATTACTAATGCTGTTTAAAGCAGGATATGTGCATATTTCTTTATAAGCCGTTGTGGATATTTATTTTTAAAACCATTTTTCTTCATCCTGGCTACTTTATGATGGTTTTTATTTATTTGTCTATCACAGCATTGATGTTAAGCTCATCTCAACATCACTTCTACTTTTCAACTTTTATTTCTAGAAAATCCAGTAGAGTGCTGCAGTGTTTACTTGGAGAAAAGCAGTATATTTCCGACTAATAGGCTGAAACAAGGCAATAAAGAACCAGTGTCACAAGCGTTCATAACAGCAAGGTTCGTCATCTGGGAAAGCGGTACTGCTGCTTCACTCAGTGCTCCTGAGTTATTAGGGTTGACTCCAGGCTCTGATGCTGTGGCTTGGATCAACACAAAATTTCTGACGCTAATTAGAAGCTGATGCCTCTGGAAGGCCTGAGAGAAGCTGCTGTGAGTAGTTACTGGATAACCAGCCCCAAAGGAAGGTTTCACTTGCCTCTGTTGGACAAATATGGACTTTAATTTCTAAAATTTTTAAGTGTATCTTCTACTTAAAAATGCTGTAATGGGGAATGTTTCACATTCTGTGTAAACGAGTTTGGTTTAACTCTTAATGGTGAGCTATAGGAACACAGGGACTATGAATTTGGAATACAGTGATTTTTTTTAAGCAGAACAGCATCTTCTCAGTTTATGGTAGTTTCACTGACACAGTCCATTTTCTTTTAAAATGTAATAAGGAATGGGATAATATTTGACTTCTCTGTAGCTTTTGTTAATGTGCATTTCTAGTGCACGCCCCCTTGTTTCCTCTCACTTTGGCGTTTTGTTGCCATGTCATGGGGGAACAAACTTAACATGGTTTCAAGAGACCATTTCTTAATGTTAAGACTCTCCAGGGCTGTCAGAAATAACTAACAATTAATGCCAGGACCATTTTAATGCTTCTTTGGAGTTGTGAGTCACACTGATGCTTGTAGCATGAATTTGCAATACAGGGAAAATAGACAGTGTGTGCTTGCTGCTATAAAGCTCCAGGTTTGAAGAATCATAAGGGAGCTCTGAAGTGGGTGAAACCCAGGAGGAGGTAGTAAATAAAGCAAGACTGAATGCTAATGGGTGTTTGGTATGAGTGAATTAAACTGAGTAATCTGAGGAGGTGTTGGAAGAGAGGAAAACAAAAACAAAGTCAGATGTATGCTTAAGACCATATGTGAAGGTTGATGGTTATTTGGTTTGAAATGTATTATGAAAGCAAGCAAGGATGAATCTGTGGATACAACTCAAAATAAAGCACCTAAAATGTGGCTGAGGCAGGGCAGAATAGCAAATATCCAACTTCTTTGAGCATCATAAGAATTGTAGATAAACTTGAAGTTAGGATACAACCCTGCTTCAGCGAGCAGTAGTGAAAAAGTGAAAATGACTACATTCACTGTATTTATTGATTGCTTGGCTGATGAAGAGTGGCTAGATTTTGCTCTCAGGTCATGAATGCATGACGGGAAGATCTCGTTGTCCTGAAATTAGGGGAGAGAGGTAACTATTCGGTACAAAGTGTTGAGTTTCACACACTGGAAACGAGAGTGATAATGCAAATATTCAGGAAACTGCTTTAACTTCCAGACCATTTTTGGTCTGGTGATTTTGGAAGTATACACTCATGTGCTGCAATGACAATGGAAAGAATGCAAATCAGTGAGGCTAATGGAATGGATGGAACTGCACCAGTGCAGGATTTGTTCTACAGATTTCCTGTTCGGTACTCATTAGAACAATAGGGAAACTTACTTCCATAATATAATGAGCTGGTGGTTTTGAGAGTTCAATTCTCAAACAGTGTGCTAATTGGAGCTGAAATCGTGTGGTGCATGTGGTGCCCATTGTGATTTAGAGTTACAGATGATTGGGGAAAGACGTGGAGCTCTTGGAGCAGGTCTGGAGGAGGAGGGCCACTAAGATAAGAGGGCTGGAGCCCCTCTCCTATGAAGAAAGGTTGAGGGAACTGTGCTTGTTTAGCTTGGAGAAGAGAAGGCTCCGGGGAGACCTCATTGTGACTTTCCAGTACTTGAAGGGAGCATATAAACAGGAGGGGGAATAGCTGTTTACGAGAGTGGATAGCGATAGGACAAGGGAGAATGGTTTTAAAGTGAGACAGGGGAGGTTTAGGTTAGATATTTGGAGGAAGTTTTTCACACAGAGGGTGATGACACACTGGAACAGGTTGCCCGAGGAGGTTGTGGATGCCCCATCCCTGAAAGCATTCAAGGCCAGGCTGGATGTGTCTCTGGGCAGCCTGGTCTGCTGGTTGGTGACCCTGCACATAGCAGGGGGGTTGAAACTGGATGATCATTGTGGTCCTCTTCAACCCAGGCCATTCTATGATTCTATGAAATTAAACTTCCTGTGTATGTATCAGCTGTGCTTCTGTGAGGGCTGAGTGAACAAACACATTGCATTTTGGAGCACAGAGTCAAGAGATTGTGCTTAAATGTAAGTTTGCTGGACATCTCAGGCTTGCAGTGGAGCTTCCCTCGTAGTAAGGTTTTTGGAGCTCTAAGACTGTGTTGCAAAGGTACAGATATATCCTGGTCTCATTTTGCAACTAACTAGAAACCATTTGGCTGTTTCAAAATGAAACCAAGATATATAATTAGAAAGAGGAGTGCAGCATGTAAACAGATGCCCAAAACTTATTTTATGAACTAAGATATGTTTTGTGTAGTTTTTCTGCATGTTCCGTTGCCAAGATGCTATGTTTTTATATTGACGCTGCTTAACAACATCGTTGAAGACAAGCTGGAAAGAATCTGGCCTTTTTATAGCCTTCTGAAGGACAGTCAGCACTTGAGCAGTTTAGAATTTAGATTGAAAATTTTAACTGGATGTTCCTAAGAACATCATCAGGGACACAAAATTGATTAAGACCTCCCCGCCTCCTTGTTTAGGTCTGTGAGTCGACTTGATTAGACAAACTGCTCAATTCTTCACTTTTCAGATTCATTCGGACTGTCTCCAGAGTGAGGGTGATGATATTGCGCTGGATTTCATTTGGTTCACGTCAGTGATTTCGCAAGTATGAGATCAGGAAATATGCTCTGCTTTCGAATTAGAGCTTAGGTTTTGGTGAGGTTGTGCACTGCAGGAGCGATAGCTCTAGCAATTTCTGCAGTGAAAGAAAACCTAACGCGTGATTGCATGCACTCTGAAACCTGCCAAGATGTTGTCTCATTCCCACTGCTGCAAGTCTCCTGCCTCAGGACTCAAGCCATTGCAGGGCTGACTCTATCATATGAGACATCAAGAGTATAAAACTGGTGGGTAATTAGACGTTTTACTGATGAATATTGACTCAATTATATAACTTAGTGGTAATGTCTGCAAATGGGAGTGAAGTGCAGAGGGAAAGAGGCATTGTAGGCCTTTATCTGTGAAACACGAATTAATTCTAACAGCGAAGAGAACACGGGAGACTTCTGTAGTATTTTTCTGAGTGTTGTGTGTGCTTCATGTTAATTGCTTGATGCTGTTCTGCCAAACTGCATGAAATTAAATAAAAGGAAACTCCTAGAATGGAACAAACAGGAAATGAAATAAGAAATGGGGTAAGATGCCTCTAGAGAGAATAGCAAGGGATTTGCAGTAATATTGGAGAAGATATTGGACGTGAGAGTCCCACCTGTGTGCTCCAGAAGCATTATTTTTCTCACACTTCTATGAAGCTGCATCTTGGAGAAGAGTGAAGATGGGAAGGGCAGTGTGCATGAGTAGCGGGGGCTGGGATCAGAAGCTTTCAAAGTGGGATGTGGTGTTATGGTGTGCCTCTTTCTCCCCTCTCTCCTTGCCCCTCAGTGCAATGGCTTTGGGCTGAATGTAACATAACCGCAATAAATAGAATCCCATAAGTTGTGAATACCTGTTGTGGTGTAATCTGGCAGCAGCTCAGCACCATGTGGCTGTGTGCTCGCTCCAGGTGAGATAAGAAAGAGAACTGGAAGCAAAATAAAACTGTAGGTTGAGATAAAAGCTGTTTGTGAAGACAGAGGAGAAACATGGAAAGAAATATGCAATACTAACAATGTACATACGGCCGTAACACAATTACTCATCAGCTGATGCTCAGCAACAACACAGCTGCCCACCAACCGATGCTCTGCTAGCAGCACAAGGTCTCACCACTGCCAACTGACACCCAGCAGCCCCCAAGCAGTGCCTGCCCCCTATCAAACTTCCCACAACCTTACAGTATTCTTTACGGTGTCAAGCAGTGTGTGGAACAACCCCAGGCTTGATTTCTGACTCCCCCTGCCCGCACCATCAAGGCGGTGGCTCTGCCCTGCTGAGTGCACAGCCCTGACCCTGGCCCCATTCCCACCACTCAGCAACAGCCAAATATCAGTGTGATACTAATGCTGCTTTAGCTGAAACCAGAACAATATATGAGTCACAAAGCTTCTTTTCCTATAGCATCATTTACTCTTCAGCTCTCAACCCAAGATGATATCCATCATCCCCCTATTCCTTGTCAGTCTATGTCCTGGTACTTCAGTACCTTTCCTTTTCCTCTGGTTCCCCAGCATTACTCACAGTCCCCACGCATCCCTGAGATCACTCAGCAGCACGTCTAGCCCTTCCTCCTTTGTGCTTGGAGCCTGGTGCCATAGTTGGTTGAAATTGTGCCCTGAGTTCCCTCCTCTGTGAGGTGCAGACGTGCCTGTCATCACTGGGGCTTTATAAACTGTTTGCTTCAGTGCTAACTGACCTCCAGCATTAGCATGGGCTATTATACCCTCGCTTTTACCATCACGCAGCCTAACCAGATAAAAAAGGAGAAATCCACCACTCATAAATTGATTTTTAGCGTAAACAGGAATCATCTTGCACTGGCCCATCCAAGGTATTGGCCTTGCTGCGTAACAGTTTGTTTAAGGTGGTATGTTCAGCATATTACTGTAACCTGAAGCAGAACCAGTCTTCTTGGTATCATCATGTACTTAGTTGGCTTTCTGAACACAACTGGACTTTAAGTCTTAAGTTTATGTCTTAGTGTCTTTTTATTTTGTTTTGTTTTGTTTTAAATACAGAACAGTTAGCATTTCTGCTGACTGAAGCTCACACTTACGTTTTTCTTTCTAGATTTATAAAGAATGACCTATCCATGAAGCTTTCTGAATTCAGAATTGTCTCTGATATTTCTACTGCAGTAAATAGATGTTGCTCTATTCTTTTGGGGTATTTAACATGGGACTCAAGGCATCTAAAGCTTGTGGCTTATTGCTTTGTCCTGCAAGCTCCTTTCCATTAAAATGAAGTGAAATCTTGAACACAGGATACAAATTTCTTATGAGAGCTGCCTTTTTTTTTTGTTTGTTTGTTGTATCATCAAGATATTTAGAATTCTTTTTAAGAAAAAAAATGTGGAACAAATGTATTGTTTTGTCTCTTGCATAGATCCCTTCAGCTCTACAGCACTATGGGCTTTGTAGAGTAGAATTTGGCAAGAGTCTGCATTTTTAAATGATTTTTTTTTTTTTATGATTCTATTTAATTCTTGCCAAGTTTGGAAGTCTTTGATAAGTATGTACCAGTAATGAAATTCTGAAAGCTTACCTGTCATCTCTGTGCAATTAGACAGTTGATGTCCCATCATTGCTGAGCAAGCAAGTTGCATCTCAGGGCTGTGGGGAGATCAGACGGACTTACTTTCCTGAGCAGTTTCCTCTGGTTGCAGGCTGAGGTTGATGGCATCCTGAAACAGAAATGGAGGCTTCTCCTTCAGGTATCCTTTTAGTTCTGCAACATTCATCCCTTTCTGGTTTCTACAAGCAGCTATACAAGCATGACAGAAGGATCCCCAGGAGAGCCTACATTCTGCCTGTGGAGCAGGGGCTCAGTGCCATGCTTTGCACTTTGATTTCTACTTGTCCGCATAACACGAATGCTGCTACTGCATTTGCACTTGGAGTTCTTTCACACAGAGATAAGTGTCTGTTGGCATTGAAGTGGAGAGTGTTTATAGTTTCTGTCTGGTAAAATGTTCACATGTACCTTGTCTGAGCTCTGATTATATGTATTTTTTTACTCTGTTCTTGCAGTTTGGGGAAAACATGTTATTATTAGTAGATGTGCACCTGAGACACTATTTAATTGGGATCAGAGTTATCCAAAACAAGAACATTTAAGGTACAGATTAGTCTTGAGGGATTTTTTTTTATTCCTTCAAAGGGTTTTGATTAAAAATTTATTTTATGGATTTTGTAGTGTGGGTTTTGCTAGTTCCATACAGAAGAAGGCAATGAATACAAATTGCATGATCTAAAAGCTCAGCCAATTGAAAATTCAGTGGAGCTGCCACGTGAGACAGTGTTCTTATCGATCATAAGTGTGGATCCTGCTGACCTCAAATCTTTATCCACTGCTGCATCACTTCTAAGTATCTCTGTTAAAGCCTCAAAACTTTGTCAAAATTTTTGTTAGGTGGTGTTCACGGCCAGGATGGATGGGCTCTGGGCAGCCTAATCTGATGGGTGGCAGTCCTGCCCATGGCAGGGAGGTTGGAACTAGAGGATATGTAAGGTCCAGTCCCTTCCAACCCAAACCATTCTATTATTCTATGAATTACAAATGTTCTCATGTTTAAATGACAGATTTTTTTTTTCCACTTTGACTTAGAAAAATTTTCATGGTTTTGCATGAAAAAGCAAAGTTTTTACCTCCTGAGCATGTTTTATATGGAGTTGTTGTAGGTGTGCTTCTGCAGCATACCTGAAATACCTCTGAGCTCAGTAGCTCTCAGGCTGCTAGCATCACTGCCACCACAGTTTAAAGATCAGTGCAAGGTAATCAGTGCGGTGCTCTGGTAGTTTCTTGGGTGAAATTAGCTGCTTGTGCTGTGTGCTGTGCTTGCTTAGCTTCCAGGATTTTAAGGGGTAGAAGAATCCCTATTTTAGGTTTTTCCTTTCAGATAGCCCCCATTGTCATGTGAGTATCCTAGTGTTTCTCTGCACTTGTCTGAGTTTATTTCCCCCTCAAGTGGGCTGACACTCATCATTCACTGTTCATAGCTAAGCCAGTCTGTGTGCCCAATGATGTTGCTGATGTCATGCTGTTGCTGTCTGTGATGTACAGTGCCTGGTTCTCACCAGCTTGCCACCATCAAATGGTTTGAGGATGGTCAGACAGGGATCCCACCCTGACGAAGAAAAGAGCTGGCTGATCCTTTGCTAGGGGCTGTGGTCATGGCCAGGCAGAGGAACTGGTGTGTGAGTGCAGGCAAGAGAAGGCTGCATTGTCCTTGAAAGGGACTTTGGGGAGCAACTGAGAAAGTCACTGAAGAATCAAGTTTGAAAGAGGGGATTTGCTCTTGGAGGGTTTCAGTGGGCAAGGGAGGCCTAGAGTATAGAACTTTTCTATTTATATTTTCTTCCTTACTCTGAGATTTCTAGGTTTTCTTGTTTGTTTGTTTGATTTCTGATATGACCTATCCTTGAGCTAGAAGACTTTAGTCTTCCAAAGAAAACTTGTTCTTCAGAAGGCTCATTTTAATGCAAACCTCAAAGTTTAGGTCAGCCTCAGAGCCCTTCTGCAAAACAGTTCTGAAAGAACCATCCGCTGCATTTGCCTCTTTTCATGACTACATCTTCCTGGTCTTGTGGCCATGCCACGCTGATAGTGCGGCAATACCCCACACTGCAGCACTACTTACAGGCATGAAAACTTTATCTTGTGTATGTTGTCATCCACTGTGATGCTCAACTTCATGTTTCTGAAGACCACTCTGAAGGAACATGTTCAATCAGTAGCTTTCTGCATAATAATTTCCACTCATTCTTGCTTTCCCTATAGCTGATTTATACTTTTTATATCTTTGCTGACTTTTCTCACTTTTTCCAGAGTAGTGTACATAGTGCTTCAGCAAATGATTGATTAGAATCTAGATTGATTATATTTAAGGCATTTCTCAAGGGAATAAAAAGGAAGAAAGATTTTGAACTAGAGTGACATGATCTGTCTTCTGTAAATCATTTGATTTCCTTTTGTTTTTCTATTTTTTCCTCAAGATTTTTCTGAAAGTTCTATGTGCTGTCTCTGGATGACTGATATATCTGCACTACCAAAATGTCTTTCTTCTCTCTGTCTTTCTTCTCAAGTGTAGGCACCATTTCCATTTGCTTTAGTCATATACTCCTCCTCATTTGATGAATTTATTTAATATCCACACCATCAGACTTTCAATTTCATGTTCTTTCGGTGTTCTGTGATTAAGATTATTCTGCACCCAGACTTGACAGCAATAAGCTTTTTGGATTTTACTTCTATCTCAGTAATTTCTGTCTCTGAGAACTCATTCTTATTAGCTATCATGTGTCAGGTCCACTGTTCGGTATCAGTTTTCTTTCTGAAAATGAGAGGAAATACTGATTTGTTTTGGGAGCTATGAATACATTTCATGTGAATCCTAACCTACTGTGGTTAAAAACTTATTTTATTGTTTCCCATTCTCTTGAAGTACAGGAACAGCTGGGGCTGGAATATGCTCTTACAAGACTTTCTTCCTTTGGATTGAGTAGATTTAGCACTGCTTCTTTCAGTAAATTCAACTTCAGATATTTCAAGGAGGGTCTTCACTTTTTAAATGAATATGTAAGATTAAAGGAAATGGTTGTGGGATAGCGAACTCATAATATGGATTTTATTGTAAATAACAAGCCAATTAGAGCACGTGCATACACCTCTGTTAAAAGTACATGGCTATATACTTCTCTTAGCACTGATTCTTTTGTGACCTAAGGAGGTGGAGACCCAACATTCTCCAGAGCAGCTCCTCATGGAGTAGATCACAAAATAAAACCATAATTTTAGAGTGTTTCTGTGGAAGAAAGTGAATGCACTGACCTACCTTTCTGGTGTTTTTTCTTAGAAGATCAGCAATTAGAGTCTTTGAAGACTTTTAATATCAGGCTGGTTTTTTTGTTGTTGTTTGTTTGTTTTTCCTGTGGAAACATTACGCAAAGACTAATCTGGTCTTGGAATGGGCATGGAAGAAACATGCCTTTTCAAAAATGTTATCTGGCTTCAATTGCTTCGTGCCAAGCAGTTAGCTATACAGTGAGAGTTGAATTAATCTAAACTGCACCTCTCTAATTCTTTGTGCACAACTTGTGGACTTATTGCTACTTTCTGCAAGGAAATCAAAATCACAAATCTGCAGAGAGATGTTTTTCATTTCCATGACGTGTTTCTGTGCACATGCAGAAATTAAGAAAGGATACCTCACTTAAAAGGATACAGAAACAATTGCAAGTGAGATGCTGCAGTTTCTAGTTTTACTGAAGCATCTCTGTCTGCTGCTGTGTGTACGATGTGTTCGCTGTGAACCATCTACACAATAAAAAATAGCATGCTGGAAGCTGCGTTGTTTTGTGCCTTGAGGAAGAGAGTGAGGGCTTTAATGTGCTAGCCTGAACATAAGTCATCTCTCCTGCTTGGTTTGGTATTTACAGCATTGTACAGGGTCTGCCAGCTGGTCCTTCTTCTCCTCCAGAGAGGGCAGGGGAGGATGATAATTGGAGGTGAGCAGCTGCTGCTGACTGTGGGAGAAGGTTGGGAAAATAGTGATAGGACGGGAGTGAATTGTTTTAAACTAAGAGAGGGGAGATTTCAGTTGAATGTTAGGAGGAAATTTTTCACTCAGATGCTAGTGAGGCACAGACACAGACTGCCCAAAGAGGCTGTTGATGCCGCATCCCTGGAGACATTCAAGGCCAGGTTGGATGGAACTCTGGGCAGCCTGATCTGGTGGATTCTCAGCCCTGCCCACAGCAGGGTGGTTGTAAATCATCAATCTTTAAGGTCCCTTCTAACCCAAGCTATTCTATGATTTTATGATTCTACAATTCTATGATTCTATGAGCCATAGAAGGAAAGTGACTGCATCTTGTGTCCTGGCATATGACGATGCCAGTGTCACAATTATCAGTATCTAATTTGCCCAGACTAAAAAAAACAGGATGGCTGGGCTGGCCCTGTGAGCTGTGCGCTTCTGGTGGGGTTTGGTAGCTCCACTGCTCTGTGAGTCAGGCTAAACTGTACTGTTCACAGAATCACAGAATCATAGGGATTGGAATAGACCTCAGAAGATAACCTAATTCACTCTCCCTACTAAAGCATGTTCCCTAAAGTAGATTGCAGAGCAAAGCATCCAGGCAGGTCTTGAATATCTCCAGAGAAGGAGACTTCACAACCTCTCTGGGCAGTCTGCTGCAGTGCTCTGTCAGCCTCATAGTAAAGAATTTATTTCTTGTGTTCAGATGGAATTTCCTGTGTTCCAGTTTGTGCCTATTGCTCCTTGCCCTACTGCTGGGCACCACCAAAAGAGCTTGGCCCCATCCTCTAGACACTGGCCATTTAGATAATTATAATTATAATTGTGATAAGATCTCCTCTCAGTCTTCTCCAGGCCAACCAATTCCTGAGTCATCTCAGTAGTACTGCTGATTTCCTGGCCTTGTGAGTCCTTGTAGTGCCTGACAATTGGGTCTATGAAGAGCTGCTTTATTTTCCAGGGAGTTTCTCAATTTGAAGCACCAGAAAGGTGTCCAGATTTTCATGCTCTACTAATGTTGGGTTAGCCAGCCTTTCCAGGACTGCAGTGCTGAAGAATTCAGTGCAGATTCATCTTCATCTTTGCATGCATTAGTACATGTTTGACATGACCAACTTAGAGCAGGAGACAGATCCCTGAGCTGACTCCATATGTATTGTGGCTTTGCTTAGAAAGCTACATCTTATCTCATAATACCTTGTGAAGTGTCAGACGTTTTAATCTCAATTTTACTGCAGAAAATAGAGAACATGCAGTAACACAATGATGAGTTCAATTAGCTGTAGTTCCACATCTGCAGTACGCAGCTATTTAGTCTTTCCGATATCTAGTCTGTGTGTGTGATTTTTTTTTAGATGATATTCGATGTATTTATGGAAGAAGTCTTTTGACAGGTAGAGGTGAGCCTATAGCAAGACATTTAGGATACTTCCTTCTGTCTGTTTTCTTAGGATTGAGAAAAGGA
>JAPSGF010000092.1:420605-452363 GCA_035772895.1 Perdix hodgsoniae
CTTCCTTCCTTCCTTCCTTCCTTCCTTCCTTCCTTCCTTCCTTCCTTCCTTCTTCTTTTCCCACTATAGTTGCAATCTACTTTTTTCTTAGATTCAGGATTGCCTAAGAAAGCAAATCTAACTTGTTGCCTGCTACTGCAGGTACACCATACCCATTGATAGTACCCATTGATGTTCCTGTTTCACATTAGATTTGTGTCTTCTATTGTTCTAGTTTACATCTGAAGATTGCTGTGGGATGATGGGAAGTTCTGTATCTGTGGTAAATGTGATGATGAAGAATAGATGATTTGTGGATGCAAAATAAATTCAAACATGGTCTCAGCATGTAATGGACACTTGAGGCATACACCTCTAAACATGAGTTGAAAACATTGCTGAATTTTTATATTTGTTTTCTTCTATTCTACCAATACAATCTCAGCTTCACATGAACTGAATTTTAGACACTGTACATAGCAATTAGTTGTTCCCCTGGTTGATTCCATCAGACATGGTAGAGAGAACATGATGAAAGAACATGATTGCCACTGAGTCATAGCACACATCTTCTTCATGTATGCATTTACAGAAGTGGATGTCCGGGAAGAAATCTCCCTGTATGAGCTCTCAGCTGAAAATGTTTCCTTTACACGTGGCTGTAACTATGGCCTGCTGTGAGGAGAGAGCTATGTAGCAGCTACAATTCTATTGGTTTTAGAGACTTGAAATATGGTGGACAACTACTAGATTTTGAAGCCTGTTTGTTGGAGGAAATAGTGGAGCAGTTTTGCACGCACTACTAAGGCTGTTTCTGGAGTGGCTCTGGATTTAATACAACCTTTATCAGAAATCCCGCTGTGAAAAGCAGTGTTCATTAGAACTATGAAGTTGATTATCTAAAAGATATTTAACAGGCTGGAAAGGATGGCCAGCAATGCATGTTCTCTTTCCCTAAAGAAGTATCAATAGCAGGATTCAGAACTTAGTGTTGTGCAACTTAACATTTTTAGGCTAAGCTAAGAAAGTAGAAAATCATATTACAGCAGTACTTTGATTTCAGAAGAATTCTAAACCAACTAAGAAGAGATAGTACTCTACGAAATCACATTTTCCTTTGTGTGCAAATATCACTTTGATAAATAAATGGTATAATTTATGAATGAGAAGCTGCTGAGTTGTGTTTGTATTAGTTTGAGAATTTCATTTCTCTTCTAGTTTTGTTTACTGGAGGCCATCACAATTTATACAAGCAGTTACATGTGTATGATAATGATTAATAGGGCCACTGTTATTGGTATATCTATATGGAATCTCTTAGAGCAATTCATTGGAATATTTGAGGTTTATTATTAAAAATGTTGAATGAGATTTTTGTCTAAATAGATAAAAAACAACCCCAAGGAAGTAAAATATTTTACGTATATTAGTATCTTATGGGTGCTTAAATGAGAACCTGCAGACATTTTTTTTTTTTTTTTTAATCTGATTTGCTCTTAGTTAAGTCTCTGCTCTGTAATGTTTAGATTGCCAGAGACCACAGGGAATATCTTTTTCCATTGTAATTAAAATTGAACTGGGATATGTTTATGTTACATCTTCGAAAGCATGCAAGAGAGCCTCCTTCAGCAAAGGATATGCTGTAGGCAAATGCAGTATATGTTGATGCAAGAATATGTTTTTTAATGAAGAAGGCTTAACGACCAAAGTTTGACAACAGTGGAGATAACCAGAATGACAATTTCTGAGGCAAAAGCACTATTGTAAGATTTATATAATTGATTACAATGTAAGCACAATAAAATAAAGAATTGCAAAATCTCATCAACCAAATGTTCCGAAATGGTTGCAGTGGAAAGAGATAGTGTGGAGCAGAGTGGATCATTATTCAGACATCTGTGATCTCTCCAGCACAAACTCTGGTCTGTGCTGCCATTGAGGTCAGCATTGCTTGGTCTTTTACAGTCTCACTGCTGCCAACGTGCTTGAGAGATTTATGGTTACATTGCAAAGGTGACCAGGTTGTAAGTTCATTAAGTGCAAGTTCATCCCCTGCCAACCCCTAACAGCTGAAACCAAGCAGATTTCTTTGTGGCACTAATTTGAGAGAACTGATTCTGCTCTGCTGCTCCTTTACATGCCCAAAGCTCTGCGCTGCTGTTGTGCTAACAATTTTCCTTTCTTGCCCTGCTCTGATTCCTCATGGGTGATGCCCATACTAGTTAACTTCTTCCTGAGATTTTAGAGTCTGAGTAAACTGTTCAGCCTGATTTCTTTCCAGAACTCTGGTGTTCTTCCAGTGGAACATTACTCAGCATTGTGATAGGTGTCCACAGCAGGAGCTTGGTGCGGGTGGGTTGCATAGGTGGCCTCCTCTCAGAGGCCCCCATGCCAGACACAGCTGGACCCAGCATAGGGAAAACTGAAGCTGGAGAATAAGTAGGAGGAAGAGATGCTTCACAGTGTCTGAGTGCATATTCCCTGCAGCTGGTGGAGCCCATGTTGCAGCCAGAGTTCTTCAGCTCAGAGAAGGGCTGGTGCCCATGGGAGAGCCTGCACTGGATCAATGGAGAAATGTGAGGAGCAAAGAGCTGTGGACAGAAACTTTCCATGCTTTGGAAAGGAGGAGGGAAGGTGTTACTTTACTGATTGTTTCTCCCAGTCATAAATTGAGAGAGTTAATTTTCCCCACCTTAACTGCAATTGATGGCTTTGCTGGTTTGTGTCAAAGGCCCTCTAGTCGTTAAAAATGCAATGTTTTAACACTGCACTGACATCAGTGAGCATGATTTGGACTTTGATTTTAAGACCTATTTCTGATGATTTTGATATAAAGCAGGATGAGACGTTGGGGATGTTTGCAACACAAAACAGATGGCTGTTGCTTTGGAGGAAGCTAGTCAGAGAATTGCAACTCAGTCTAATTAAGCAGTAGGCAGGTTGAGTTTCTCATCTCCTCTGAGCAGTCTTCATCAAAATTTAAAACCTTATTCCTGGAAATAGTTAATTATAAACATCATTTTGACCATGCATGTTGCTTCACTGAACTGGATGAGATTTCTCCAGTGAGCAGTCACTTATGCTGAAGTGCTTCCACTTGTTTTGCATCTTTAATCTGTAAAGATTAAATATATTGTAAGGTATCTGAAGCTCAGGCATATCAAAGCTGTATCCTGAGAGACATATCATGCCCACAAACTTCAGCAGCCAAAGCCCTCTTTCATGCTGGTATCTCAGCTGTGCACCACAGAGGGCAGAGGTGGCTTTTGGATTCCTCCATTCAATGCAAAATCTGTAGGTTTTTCAGAAGTGTTTTAGGTTGTAGCAGAACTTTCAGAGGCACAGAAGAGGTTAGTTAGCCAACCAGGCATTTCAAATACTAAAAATGTTTTTAATATCCAAAAGGTGCCTTTGCATCTTGTCAGCTCAGTTGGAAGTTTGAGATTAAACCTAGAGAACTTTCAGCATTTTTAGGACATTTGACTTTGACAAAGATTTTGAAACATCCTTGAAAATGTTTGTTGAATCAGAAGTGTTGCTTCAGTTTTGGGTAGGGGAAGGTGCTTTTTTTCATAGCAGGAAGCAGTTACAGTATAGAAGAGGGATGAAAAGACAAACTTGTCTTTTCTGTTCTCCTTTGCCTTTCAGAAGCGTAGGAGTATCTATTAAAATACATCAGGTTTTATCTTCCTTATTTTGAAACCTACGAATTTGAAGTAGTAGCACTTAAACCTTTTGCCCTTAGTTTCAGTTCTAGAAATACTTGTTTGAAGGACTATGTACTTGTACCTCTTCTTCATGTTTCTGAGAAGGACAGAATGACAGCAACACTTAACATTTTCCATCCATGTGAGGAAACCTCAGCATTTCTATAGCTTGTATTATGGATCATAATGAATAAAGTGGAGGTTGAAGTTTGCTGAATTATAGAACATAGCTTGCTTAAGTTTGTTGATCTGATTTGTAGTCGATCAAAAAAGGGATGTTTTTCATTGTTGCATACTTTCCTAGAAAAGTCATTTTGAAATAACTGGTGTGCCATTACTCTGAAAATTATGGAGAAAACTGGGTGTTTTTTGTCCCCTTACAGTATGTGTGACATGAAAACGAACCATTAAGATTAGCCTGCAGTGGTATATATATTCTAATTTACATAAACATTTTGTTTTGAATAGGAGCAATTCAAATTGTGTCTAAGAACAGAAGAGCCTTTAATATATGGTTTCTATTCACATGTGCTGATTTTTATTAACAGGTTGTTACTTAACTCTATAATTCATATTTTCTTTATGTAACACAGGCAAATGCTCTGAAGTGCTTTGTACAGTTTAACAAAAGACAATTTAAGATATTACTAAAGGACTAGTATCTGTCTTTGGAATAAGTAGGTGAGAAATGCTGCATAGATGCCTCTCTTCAAAACACCCAACCTTCTTTCTTAAGTGAGGATATATTTGTTAAAATTATGCATCTCTTCACCTTTTGTTTTCATAAATGTCTGTTTCTTGCTGGTTAGGCTTCCTAGATGTAAGATACAGGAAATTGAACAGATGCTTGGAGAACTACTTGCCTATCTCATGGAAGAAATACGTAAATTGGTATTTTCATTGTTATAATGAAACTATCGTTACATTTGCTTGTGAGGTTTGAATTGGGTTCTTAACAGAAGCATGTTCAACAGGCAAAAAAAAAAAAAATAAATTAAATGGCATAAAACATCATGTGATGTTCGGATAATGAAAAATGTATCACTTACCAGTGTTTGCATTATTCAGAGTTATACACATACAAGTGTCTGCTCTAATCCCTTGCCAGCATGTTGTCTTGGTAACCAGTTACCTGCACACCTGCTCAGCTTCTGCAAGTAAGAGAAAATAGATGGTTATTGGCCACAAATATATTGAAAGTGAATATAGAAATCTAGCACAATATTAATATTTAATAAGGCAGTGCCTTCTAACTTTAGTATTTAGTCTCTAGCAGCAAGTTTTATATTTGAACAAAAAGAGATTTGACATCATTCGTGTTACATCTTTCTGCAAAGCAGGAAGAAGTCAAATTGAAATTCCCATGTGAAGATTCCATAACACAAAGTAAGAATGTTAGCAGTGAGTGTATTAAACTAGCAGTGTAGTGACAGCCCATAAAGTAGTAGTATGCCAGTGACAGCCCATTGAGTGAATGTTTTGGAGCAATTAATAACTCTTGTGGAATTTGTCTGTTTTCAGAGCAGTTCTGTTTTGTTGCTGAACTATTTCTGAGAACCAGAAATTGGAGTACCAGGGCTCTTGGTGAAGGGAAAAATCCTGGGAAGTCTGGTCTGGAAAATGTCTTCTGCTTTGGCTGAACTTCACTGACACATCTTGATTTGAAATAATTTATCATGGTGTAAATGTTAGGCTCACCCGAATCCCAAGAACACGGGGACTTCATGATGTAAAGAAAGCATAAAGTCTTGCATGGGTTTTTGTTCTTTTATCTTCAACTTTATGAATAACTGCTAGAAAAACTGATCAAAAAATGATTTTTGATGAACCAGTATATTATATGATCCCTGAGGTCCCTTCCAACCAAAGCCACTGTATGATTCTATGATAACTAGATCTAGAAAAATCTAAAGAAAGAAAGAAAGCAAACAGAATCCCTGAACAGTTGAGAATAGTTATTCCAACTTTTTTTTCAGCACAGAAGCACCTGGTGCACAACAGCCAAAAGTAAGCCAGAGGACCTGTGGGACTGTGGTATGAATGATGCAGTCAGCATGCTGAGCATAGCCTTCTAAGAAACGTTTTCCTAGTGCACAGGTAGAGTGACTCTGCCCATACTGACTGCTGTGGCCATTAACATTTGTTGTCAAGTGTATGTAGATACATATGTACGTATATGAATAAAATGTCATTAAAGCGCTGAAAAAAGGCAACTACTTGAAGTTAGTGAGGATGCTTGCTTAGATTACATAGAACTTGCTGGCTATGGTAGTGCCTGTTGTTCCAACACCTCCTAACTCAAGGATGCTGTAGACATCAATGTATAGGATACTATACGCAGTTCTGGAGCTATAGAGGAAGCTTGCAAAAGATTTTGATGCATGGGATGGCATTACTTTAGAATTTCTCCTCGTGGGCCAAAAATAGGATGTGCTCATGTTCTTGTTCATTCTTTCAGTTTGGTTATAAATCTTTGTCATTATGAAATGAAAAATTATACGGCTTTAGAAGACCAGGTTTTTTTGTTCTGTTTTGTTTTTTTAAGGCAAATCAAGTCTGTATATACGTTAAGGTGCAAGTGGCTTAAGAATGCCCTTTTCATCATTTGATTTTGTAATGCAGGGTCTTGCATAAGTTTCTGATACAAATAGTTGAACCATGTGATCTGAAATCTGGAATTCAGTTTCCCAAAAGAGGCATGATATTTATTTTCTAAATATGTAAACATCTTGCATTTAAAGCTGTTTTTAGTACTATTGTTTCTGTTCATTTTTCAGTAGTCTTAACAGCACGCTAGATACTGCTCATGCAGACGAAGAAGTTCAATTGCACTAACATATAGATCCCATTGTTTTTGCCATATGTCTTGTGCAAATGAATCACAAAAGAGAAATTCAATTTTTCTTCACTCCCATGCTTGTTCAGAAGTTTTTACAAGGTATGTGTCATGGCGTTAACTAGATCAATCTATGCCCGTGACAGGGGGCAATACGCCCCTGCCCCTCTTACCCCCCCCCCCCCGGCCCCACACAAAATGGGAAGGAAGGAGGGGAAGAAAAACAACAGCGGCAACAATCTATGGAGGAAAACTTATTTTACTAACTATGATATTGGAAATGCAAATAACACAATATAATAAGATCTAATTGAAATTGAGACTAATAAATCAAAAAAGATAGGAGAGAGAGTTCCCGAGACCAAGTCAAACCTGAAAAGTTTGGGATGGCCAGGAAAACGCTGCCTCCAGGAGCCCACTGCCAAGCAGTAAGCGAGCGTTCCCCCCCCCGGGAAGGGTCAGATTCCATGACTTCCGTCACGTACAGAGATAGGTACATGGAGCTGGAGTATTAACACTTTAGTTCCAGTGCACTACATGATGTGTTGATGTGGAATACTGAAAACCAAAAAACGTAAAACCGTGACAGTATGTGATGTAAGATGAGCTTTTCTGGAGATTTTGTGAGGGTGTATGAATAACTTATACGTAAACAAAGCTGAGTCCTGTAGATTTTACGTCTCAAAGGCTAGCTATTAATACAAGTCTTTAAGGGTGAATCTAATGTTACTGTATTGGCTGTTCTGAAGGCTGGGGCTCATAAAGGTTTATATAAACTGTTTTTTTTTGTTTGTCTGTTTGCTTTTCCATTTTCTTAATTTTCTTGTACTGAAGAAATGTACTTGCTAAGATATGCTGCTTTTGCTGCTACCTTGCTAAGTTTGGACAGTTGAATGGAGAGTTTTGATTGTCTTGTGCTTTATGGGTTTTGTGGTAACAAGCACAAAGATTCTCAGGACAATCAGATTGAAGTGTTTTCTCTTTGCTTTTACAGGAATATGAACTTAAGATAACAATATTTTAAAGTGTAAATTCAAACCCTAGAGTTCAGAAGTACGAGAATGTATTGCCCTTGCTATTAGATTAATTATACTAGCTCAGCCATGTGGGAAAGGAAAGTTCAACAATGAACCTAATATTACATCTATATTACTCATTCTGCTCTGTCATCTTACGCTTCTTATTTGCTTGGGGATGCTGAAATAATGGAGTAAGCATGTCAAATGCTCAATAAAATATCTATGAATCTTGGCAAATTTAATTCTGTTTCTTATGATTTTAGGATGATTAAAGCCATAGATTCTAAAATTAGAAGATTTATTTTGGATTGCTTAAGGTATCAAATGGGAGGAGTGGTTGGTAAGCCAGGTGGGGCACTGCCACATGGGGACATGGGCAGGTAGGAGTGGACTGCAGGTGACAGGAGCTCAAGCAGTGCAGCACAGAGACTGGCCAATGCCTGCACTGAGCCAGAGCCAGCCCAGGCACCAGAGGAGGCTAGAAGCAGCTCTGCTGATGATGCCTCAGGGTCCCTGTGGACAAGGTGAATATGAGCTGCCAGTGTGCCTTCTGACAAAGGCTGACAGCCTGCTGGGCTGGACTGTAGGAGTCAGTGCATGGCCAATGGGACAAGGGACATGGATCCTGTCCTCTGCTCAGCTCTGGTGAGGCATAGATGGAGTGCTAGAACTCTCCAGTGCAACAGAGAATTAGACATATAGGAGTGAGTCCTGGGAAGGGACTAGGTAATAGCTTTGGAAACAAATTCTTCAGCATGCTGAAATGAATTCCTTACATGCACATCCACAGTACACAAAAAGCCCAGTGGTGTGGCATGTGGTTACCTCGGGAACAGGTTTGTTCCTAACTCCCTCAGACTTCGAAAATTCTGGTTGTCGTAATTAGAAAACATTACAAAGTGTTTTACATGAGCTTTACTCTGCCTGCCTGATGGATGATGTAGGGAGGCAGGTTTTGGCACGGTTTCACAGCCAGCCAGCCCAAGAATGGTAGGTGATGGTCTGAGGAGCTTTTTTAAGACTATTTTCTTTTTTTTCTTTTTTTTTGTCCATATCTTTAATTCAAAGCTTGTAAAAATGTTCAGCAATTACAAATGACAGATGCCAAGAGTCAGATCAAAAGATAAAGGAGAATAAAGTGAAGTTTTTAAGAGCTGTATTTTCAGAAGCAGCCTCAGTGTAGAAATTCTATCTCAACTCTGTAATCAGCAGCGTCTGTGAGGGAGAAGGGATATTAGCACTATTATTTTCATGTGCAGACCTAGTTCTGAGTAAACCCTTTCTTGCAGACGTGATTCTGGGCACAACCAGGAAATCTCACTGTGAATTGTTAGCAGCATTTTATTACATGGGATTGTTATTGACACTGCACTATGAAAATGAGCAATTTGCTGATGGAACAATAGAATAAAGTGCCTTCACATTTAAACAAAAGAAAGAGAAACAAAAAATCAACAACAAAACCCAAGTTATAACAAAAGTCTGTAAAGAAGTTTTTAATCATGTTTCTGAAAGATTTAAGTAAGGCTAATCTTGTGCCCTTACATTTGTTTATTACATGTAATAATATTTATATTAATCAAAAGTCTAAAGATGAAATTTGATGGCTGCGCATGGAAAACTGAGATGCAGGAAGGGGAAGAACAATCTGTATGCAATAATTTTGGGCAGTGTTTGCAGAAAGCTATGCAATTGAAAAGGTCAGATTCAGCAGAACTACCTCCACACCTTTTTTACACTGGAGTAATTCAAGCATAGCAAATGCTGACAGCAACATATTTAATCACATATTTAGTTTTCTTTCTATTAACAAAATATTGCAGAGATTGGTCATAACTAGCAAATCAAACCAGCTTTGCAGTGGCGGCTGCACATCAGTAGGTTCCTGCATTGGGTCTGTATGCTGAAACACATTCCCTAGGTGTATAGCCATAGCTGTCACCCTTCTGACTGAATGCTTTTCTGGTTTTGAAACCTTCTACCCCAAATCCACAAAAGAGAGGGTGAAGCTGGTTCAGATCACAGAATCACAGAATGTCTGAGGTTGGCAGACACCACTGGGTCCAACCCCTGTTAAAGCAGGAATGCCCAGAGCAGGTTGCCTAGGTCTATGTCCAGGTGGCTTTTGAAGATCTCCATGGTGAAGACTCCACAGCCTTTCTGGAGAACCTGTGCCACTTCTCAATCACCTGCTCAGTAAGGAACTTTTTTTTATGTTCAGTAGAATTCTCCTGTGTTTCAGTTTGCAGTCATTGCCTTATCTGTCACTGAGCACCAATGAGAATAGCCTGGCTCTGTCTCTGCACCCTCCTCTGAGGTATTAACTGACATTGATTATGGCCTCAAGTTGTGGTGGGGAGGTTAGATGTTAGGAAATACTTCTTCTCTGAGAGAAGTGGTCAGGCACTGGAACGGGTGGCCCAGGGAGGTGGTGGAGTTACCCTTGGAGGTTCCTTGGAGGTGTTTAAGAAACATTTAGATGTTGTACTGAGGGACAAGGTTCAGGAGAAATATTGCTAGGTGGATGGTTGGACTAGATGTATCTATAGATGATCTTAGAGGTCGCTTCCAACCTTGGTGATTGTATGATTGATAAAATTTCCCCTGAACCTCCTCTTCTCCAGACTGAAAAGTCCAAGCTTTCTCAGTCTCTTCTCACAGGAGAGGTGCTTCAGTCATCATCTTGGTTGTCCTCCACTGGACTCTTTCCAGTATATCCATGTTTCTTTTGTATGTGGAGTGCAGAATTAGACCTAGTATTCCAGGTGCATCCTCACAAACACTGAGCAGAAGGGAAGGATCCTCTCTCTTGACCTGCTGACAATATTAGTGACATCTTAATCAAAATATTTCAACATATTTGCATCTGGCTAGTGACTTAAATTTGATATTACTGCCTGAAGAATGTTTATTCTCTTTGAGGAGAAGTCCTTTGGGACAAATTGTTTTGTTTTCCAAGATGAGATCATGATGGATAGAAAAAAAAAACAATGCAGTTATTTTTCCAGTAATTATACTGATCAGCTTTCTTTCTGTTCTTTCTTCATCGCTGTGCTAAATTTGTTAGGATTAAAAATGAAATAGGCTGTTAAAAGAAGAAAGACAATGATAGGTTGGTGTGAAGCTATGAGCAAAATATGAGTGAACTGTTGAAGGTGAATCAGCCATACTATTGTTAATTGATAGTTGGACTGGATAATCTTAGTGATCTTTTCCAACCTTAATAATTCTATGATTCTAAAAGACCTCTGAGTTGATTTTAAAACTAAACTAGACTTCAATTTTGGTGGTACATCTTGAAAGCAGAGAGCACAAATAAAGGCTTTCTGGGTCGATCTACGTATTTTATTGTAGTTGCTTTTTTCTCTGTGCTTCTCCCTTCTCTATGTCCATTTGGAAGACCGATGGTATAAGGTCACATGAAGAAACCAGGAAAGGCATTTTCAAATTAAAGTGTTTCAAAATGTTCGTAGTTTGTCAAAACCCTGCATTTAATGGTACAAGGATATACTCAATTATAAATGTTAGTTATATTGATCTAATTTAGTATTTTATGGGATATGTAGACTTTATTAGCAGACCTTGAGAAAGCATGAAACAAAATAACCCACTTTCAGATTAGCATGTAGTTAAAATCTAATTAAGGCAGTACCCATTATACAGGGTTATAATTTACAATTTAAAACAATTGCCTTGTAAATCAACTAAATATGCATTAGAACAAACAAAAAACCTTAGCAATTCTTGACCTTTTAAAATCGGAGTAATCAATCCGGGCTTGTTCTCTGCTTTAATGCATACTGGCACCTAAAGTTTAAATGCCAAATGGTGTTTCTTTTCTCTCATGTGGGTTTAAGGACATTTGTTGTAGAAGCTAAGCAGAGTGACAGCTTGTTTTGTCTGATGGGTAGAGTTCTTGACTGTGCTGGTTTTTCTTTCTTCTAAAAGAAGTTGTTAATAGAAATTCACTGGCCTGCAGGGCAGAGTTAATTTGTCACAGATATTAGGTTGATGTAAAAGGAATGGAATGCAGAAGAACAATAGGGAGGGATTTTTTGGATGTGGGCTTTTTTGACTTGATGTTAAACATTTACCAATAAAGAAGTTCTTTCTAGGCATAGCAAAATTTCTTTGCATATAATTAATTTTGCTTTGCATACTTTTACAAAGGGTACTCACTGCTGTATATTAGAACAAAAAGGAAATTTAGAGATGTCATCTTCACATTTTTGTAACATGTATTTAAATATTTCAATGATGTTGACTTTTTCCATATGAACTAATGTTTCATAAGAGTTGCTATTAATCAAGTATATATTCTGAAAGAAAATAGCTTTATGTTTTCTTCTTGCTGATGTTCTCCAGTTAGATAATGTTACTTTCTTTATCAGGGTTTAAATTACACATATTTCACTCTTAGGATGGAGTACTATAATCCTATTATTTTCAAAACCAGAAAATAGTCATAAAAGAAATAATATACATATAAAAAAGGGGGATGTAAATACCATAGTACAGTACAAAAACCGCTGAGCAAGACTAAGGCCTATAGTAGTTTTAAGGAAAGCTTATACAGGTCTCACATGCAACAAGTAAGTTGTTTACAGCCTTGATCTTCTGAGTTGGTACCTAGTCTTTCAGATCTCGTACCATTTTTTGTTGGCTAAGTGAAGGAACTTTAATTATTTTCTAAGTTGCTAAAGTAATCTCAGTTGTCAGGGCACTGTTGACACACTGATTTATTCACATTGAGATTCCATATAGGATTTTGCCATTTTGTAAAGATGAAATCCTTGTTTCTGTCATGCTGATAAGGATAGCATTTTTTAACCTGGCTCTGCTAAAAATAAAAGTTATTTTGTTATTGCTGTTAGGGGAGTCATCATCTTTAATCTCATGCTTCTGTCATTTAAGCACTTTAAAAATATATACATATAGGCACATATATATATATAAGCACAAAGGTTTATTTGTAATGTGTGGTCAGAAAGTAAGATTGGTTTAAAATGGCAGCATGCTTTGTTCACAGATTGTCTCAAATACAAAGCCAGTCATTAGGTGTTTACCAAGGAAATGGCCTTATGTTTCTGCCATCTTCATTCTAACCTGTGTTCAATGATAGGATGTAGAAATGCAGTAATAGTTTGTAGGACTGTGTGTGAAGTAGAAACATTGAAAGGGAGGTATAGGCTCCTTGGACAAAGGCATAGACTGGTTATTTTGAAAATGAGCCTGAACTGATTGACTGTATTTACATTTAATAGACTTTCCATCCTGTGTGAAGTGAAGATGAAATGGAAGAGGTGATCTGTCAGGAAATCCTAGGAACTACTTAAGTAGATCAAAGAGTAATGAAAGTTTGTTGTTAGATAGTGATTTGAGTTGCTTATAAAACCAAGGAAAGAAGCAAGCTTAGTCTTTCAAATACAAATTACAATTACTGTAAAGCAGAAGTATCTGTTTTGAGGGAGGTGAGTTGTTAAGAAGAAATGATGTCACCTTCATAATATCATCACATAAGTGAGAACATGGTAAGTACCCAGCTTCAGTTTAAATTGGGAGCTAAAGCTCTCTCACACCTCTTGGGATCTCAGCCTCAGTTGGAACAGAAAGACAAGTGGACAGTAAATTTTTCATCACAATGCTATCAGCAGAAAGCAAATCATGTGGCTTCATACTGATGCATATACATAAAATTTTGCTGCATTATGCACTTTAATTAGAAAAGAGAAAGTGAAAATATTTCACAAACATGTACAACAATGGCTCAAATGCTTAGATAATATTTGAGCACCAGAGTGACCATTACAGGTTTTGATGAGACCTGACATACTCCTCTAACTATGCTTTTATCTTTTTCCTATAATACTCAGTGTTCCTGATGGTAATTCTGTAAGACAGAACCACAAGATGACCTGCCTTCCCACTGCTTGACATAAATCTCTGCTGATACAAAATGAGTTAAGCTGCAGTGAACTTAAATGGTAATGCTGAAGGCATCAGGCAACCTGCTGTTTAGTATCAGAAAGTTTTAACTTTGGCTTACTCCCACATCTTCCTTGTCCCAGTATAAATTAAACTGGCACCTTACCATCAGTAATGGCAAAAATCTGTTCCAATCTGTAAACAAGGAAGCTCTATGTTCAAAAAGTCACTAATAACAAGTGTTGTACCAAGTCAGTGTGTGTGATAGTGCAGGCTTCAGTCAGACAACGAATCATTCCTGTCCTGGTTGAAGACGTATATAAAATTTATTGAATATTTTTGACTGTATGTAGGCCTTTAAGAAAATTAGTCAGAATATTTCTTGGGTTCATAACACCAGAGTGTATTCTCTATATGATATTGAATGGTATATTAAGTAATTATTTTTTATATTATGCATTAATTTTTTCGTTAATTACTTTTCCTCTGAAAATAATGACCTTTCATTGATTGATAGGTTATCTATGCTTCCTTCCTTTCTCCATTCCATGAATTTTTATGTAATGAGCTGAAGTAAATGATAATCAGCATTTAATTTAAGCCTTTCAGAGTTTTAAATGGTCTAGATTATTCTCATAGTTTCAGACAAGTAGCTGAGGAAAAATTTGATGTCTTTACTTTTCTGCTAGAAGTCTGATCCTGTTGAATAAATTGATGACTAAGTAATTTATGAGATGTGCTTCTGACATGTTGCAGGTGCAGCTCGTTCATAGTGAGCTGCCTTAAGTTCATTCCACTTGGGGAGTGAGGGACTCTGATCTGTATCTGTTTCCACAGTAACTGAGAGAAAATGCTGAAATTGGGTACTGGCTGTGGTGAGGGAAACTCCTGATGGAGAAGACGAGGCAAAGCGAATTTCCAGTGGGTATACTTAGCAGTTCCTGATTTGAAGCTGTAATCCTTTAACTACCCAGAAGACTCTGACCCTGGAAAACACTACCTGTATGTGTGCTGTCAGCATTTCTTACTTTATTGTTAAGATATTACACTGGTAACAAGACTAATGTCATTGTGTAAATTCTCCAACCTCTCCTTCCCATAGTCTACTTCTCTGTCCATTGTTCCTTCCAGTTCTTGAAGGGAGATATAAACAGGAGGGGGAAGGGCTGTTTATGAGGGTGGATAGTGATAGGACAAAGGGGAATGGTTCTAAACTGAGACAGGAGAGGTTTAGGTTAGATATTAGAGGAAGTTTTTCACACAGAGGGTGCTGATGCACTGGCACAGGTTACCCAAGGAGGTTGTGGATGCCCCAATCCCTAAGGCATTCAAGGCCAGGCTAGATGTGGCTCTGGGCAGCCTGGTCTGGTTGTTGGCAACCCTGCACATAGCAGGGGGGTTGAAACTGGATGATCTTTGAGGTCCTTTTTAACCCCGACCATTCTATGATTCTAAAATCCACTGTTTAGAGTTTATAGTTACATGGAATTGTGGATTGGGCAGAGCTCATCACACAATGATCGTTTGTTCAAAGACAAGGCACTTTGTTCTGCTTAGAATTTGAACTTAAAGATGGCCCATCTCTTCCTAAAAGAGATTCTTCAAATGCATTGAGAAACCTATGTTGCTCTTCTCAGTTCATTTGAAGGAGCTGATTGTAATCAGAGGCTAAATTGGTTGAAGGCTGATATTTTTATGTTTCTGCTATTTGTCTAATAGGGCGCTAATCATCAGAACCTCTAAGTCTGTTCCTTCTTTCCTACTTTTCTTGGGTTTTATGTTAGGTGTAGCGACTGAGTTGTTTTTTTTTTAATTATTATTATTTCATTTTATTTTTTATTTTTATTTTTTACATTATTTTGATGTTACTGACAGATTATAGTTTTTGGAAGGTGGCCCTGCATAATGCATAGCTGTAATTTTAACTGAGGTTTTTGACACACTGGTGGATGGATACTATCAAAATACACAACTTGAGAGGGTATTTCCTACTTTTGTTTGCTGAAATTTTAATAGCAATATTATGGAAAGGATAGGATAAACTGTTTCTCATTCAAAATCTCAGCAAAGCACCTTGTGTTGCGATTGAAATAAAACAAAAATAAATAAAATTATCCTTATTTATAATTCCAATTTTGTATTATATGTATGCAATGTGTTTGCTGGCATCATAGTTCAAACATCAAAGTAGTTTAAGAAATTAATTTGTGCTAACATGTTTCTGGCCTTTGTGGACCTGCTTTGAATTTGTGGGATAATGCAGTTCAGTTTGATGTTTTGTTGCTGCGAGTTTTGGAAACGCTTGCAAGAAACTGTAAGTACGTGATGAGAATTAACAAAATATAATGTGCAAAAAAAGATCTGTACAATTTTCTTTATGTAGATTTAAGTGTTTTGTTAATCTGGCTAATAGATTGAATGGCTGGAGAGGATTATTTAGTTTCATTGCTGCTTTGGTGTCTTCTGCAAAATGGAAGGTACTGCAAACTTTTGTTGATAAGGAACATTTCTGCATCCTTTTGCTGTCAAGTGTATTAGTTGCTAATGTAATTACAGTTTTTAGTATGTGGAAATGGATGGCTCTATGATGCACATTAATATTCAGACTGTGGTATTTTCCTTCTATTTATAACCTTTCTTTGGTCACTGAATCCTTGATCTGAATATATTATTTATTTTTGAGATGTTTGTAAAGAACATCTCCAGAGATTGTTAACATTTGTCAGCTCTTGGAATGACAGCTCCAGTCACTATAGAAGACAAGTAATTTTCCTCTTGAAGAAAAGGGATGCTAATCCCCACCTACAGTAACATGTTTTGGGAAACATAATGCACTAAGAAAATGTACCAATTATTTGGCTGAAAATTGCTTCTCCTCTGCAAGATACACAATCATAACATTTTTGGAATTTTTTTTTTTTTTTAATACTAGTTTCGTAACATAGTTCCTTATTTTGCAAAATAAAACTTCATGGCTCAAGGAAGAGATGAATGTTCTATCAACTACTTGAGCAGCACGGTACTCTGGTGCAGTATTTCAGCTTTCCATCCAGATTATGACCATTGGTCAGGATCAGTAACTAGAAAACAAATCTCCTCTGCCTTAAGGGAATTTACAGATAACACACCACTATGGCATGCACACGCACACCATTTTTTTACTCACACAGATGTAAGGGGCATGATGGGCAGCTTGTTTTTTTTATTGGTGAGAAGCTGTTTTTTTTCTATTTAGTTTCTTAGCTGGCTTTCGTAAGCCGTTTAATGACTTTTATGTACTAGAAATGTAGGGTTAGCAAGTGAAAAGTCTACATGTATGTGCATACACACTTGTACATCTCAGTGTAGTTATTTGCATATGCTAAATATGCTAAGCCAAAAGAGTGAGGGAAAATTGCAATTATATTAATGAAGTTGCTTAATTGTGTATAATGAAATTTTTAATTTACTGCAACCTACTGAAACTATCATTGACCTAATAAAGATTATACCCTTTTACTTGTACTGTTTCCTGTTTAAATCAGCAGGAGTATATTAAAACAAACAGTTTAATTGTTGAGAAATTAGATAATTTGAGATGTAGAAGGAAAACAATAACATTGTAATATAAAAATTCACTCTATTTAATAAGCAGTTAGAGAAAAGTATCTTTTTAAAATGTTTTGTGCCACAGGCTTACGACATTAGCAAATGAGTCATATCAAGTCACTTTCCTTGGAAACATTTCTAACACTTCAGCTGGAAGCCATTCGTAGTCATGTCTGCTAAAAATAAAAAGCTTTGCTGGTTTCACCCACAGCCTTGTGGGCCTCTTAAGGGGCAGGATGATGCTCTGCAGATGAGCTTTAAGGGCAAAGGGGAGAAAAGGCTTAAATACAGTTCATTCTTAAGACCTGTTCTGTGACTATGCTGTTGCATAGCTCCTTCCCAGAGCAGTAGGAAGAGCTGTATCTGGCCCCTTCTGTAATGAATTTCCTCAAATCCCGACGTGTTCTGGAGCTCAGATCTTGCTCTGGAACATGTTCCTCCTTCACCTATGGCTGTGACCTCTGTAACCTTGTCTCCCCATTTCTTCACGAGACCCTGCAGCCTCTAGTGATGTGCCTTCATTAGCAGCACAGTGTGGAGGTAGGGATGTGGCGAAAGGAACCACAGAGGTGGAAGGAGATGTGGAAAGTTTGGCTAAAGGTTGAGTCCTGCGCAGAGCTGCTGAACAACAGACTCCTGGTGGGACATAATTGAGGCAATTAGGGAAAAAGTCATGCTAATGTAAAGGCTGGAACATCTGTTTAATGGTTTAGAAGAAGTTTAAAGTTTGACTTCGATAATGGCACTGAAAATTTTATCATTAGTGTTCGCTAAAGAATGACTCACTCTCTGATGTCTATTGACTTTTTAAAAAGTTATCCTCCAGCTGGAGCTCTGCAACTTTTGCATTTGAAGTCAGGAAACTTCTGGAAAATTCCAGCAGGACAAAACCTATTTTGAGGGCAGTTAGTTATGCATAGTTCTTGGCTTCTGACTACCCCAGTTCTATTTCCTATTACTGATGTGTGCCTGTGTTAGTATTGTGTGCTAACGCATACCTCCTATATGAGAACTGAAAAATCTCAAATGCTAAATAAAAGTGTTATTTGAATTCTCTTGTACTTGGTTTAAACGGGGAAATACACAGCTGGCATAAAAACTTTCTATACAAGAGGATTTTTTTATTAATTGTAAGCCCAACAATCCAATTAACTGTTAACAATTTGAATATTTTTTCTGGAAGTACTCTTATTTTTTTCCCATCTCCTTGCAATTTTCATCATCCCTCTTTTACTTTGAAGCTAGCTGTATCTTTGGAAAAGTAATAAAAGATTATTTCCTTTATAACTTGGTTTGTATACTTCTGGCTGTCACATTAACCCAGTTTTACTATTAGATTTTAATAAAAGTCTACATGGTGTGAAGAAAGAAGCTTATTGATAGTAGAAAATGTTGTGTAGAATTTGCTTTTTAATTCCTAATGTTAGGGTATTTTGGCATATACTACTTTGCAGAACATTTATTATAAAAAAAAAGGAAAGGAAATAAATCTACAACGATGTCACCTTTTCCCTTGCTCTTCAGGGTATGGAGGAGAGTATCAGCAATGAAGTTATGCTGCTTACTGTGAATAGCACCTCATTTTTCATTATGAGTTGTGGTGGTGCTTTGTGTATTTAGAATAATTAGAATTAGCAATGGATTTGGATGTTTTCAGAGTTTGCCGGGAATGTTTATGAAAGGCATGCTTGTATAATTAATTACTACTAAGGGCATGGAGCTCCATTCTGTGTCCCATGGGCCAGAGGCAATTTTATGGCTTCTGATCAATGGTGGCAAATTTTTGCTTGTTTCATGATTAAAATAACATGCACATTTGGTGGGTGAGAGGTAATCTTTGGAACAAACATGGCTGAGATGGTACTACTTTAATCAAACAGCCATTTCACACATGCTCTGCTTTTGCCAGAGAGAATCTGGCTGTTAGTAATTACCAAAAGTTATTGCTATTGCTTTGTGTGGTATCCATCATGTAAGTAGTCATGCCTTTTTCTGAACTAAAATATTATACCTCTAATACAAATGAGGGGAACTCTCCTACCCTTCCCCAAGAATTGTTAAGTCAGTATCTTCACATGCAAACTTAATTTAGCATCTGCTGTTGGAGAAGGAGATGAAGGAAGAGGAACATGAAATGGAATTTCGTTTTCAGTTGAATTTCCTGTGCAACTGTGCATCATCTAACAAACCTTTTAAACTCTGCCGCTAGTGGATGCTCAAAGCAAATGTTGCTCCTAAAAATCTACATTTTTATTTTTATATTTTTTATTTTTCTAGGGCCTGTTAAACTGATGGCCCTAAATCCTAGTGAAGCCAGTGGTTTTTGTGAGTCACAGCACCTCTGGAAAGAGAACTGAAGAGAACAGCCAAACTTACACCATTAGCAGACTTCTGGACTAGTGACACCATAGAATCCCACTATGATGGCAGAAGCTGCGGGAATTGCAGAAGCTTCTTCCCTTACTCACCAACCTGGATTTTTTGCATGCTTTCCCCAAGGGCTATCATCTGTACAAATAGAACAAGTTTATAAAAATGAACTTGGACATGCACTAAAGATACACAGCAGCACATACATCAGAACAATGATTACTGATATAATTCTTAGAAATTTCATTCATATACTAACAACATGGGATGGGAATCTGCATGTACTTGTGCATATGCATACTCTCAGTGTCTGTAGTCAGTGTAGTTTTTGTGGATACTTCTAGCATTTGCATATATTTTTTTCTATTAGAAGTAGCTTTTGTCACTGAATATACAATGGGTTTAGGTCTTAGAAGTGTTGGCTGCTACTAGATTTTTATTCTGCAAAGTCATAATTAACTACAGCTATAATATGCTCTACACGTTTCTAAAAGTCAACTGTACTTTTTATTTTTCTTTTATTTTTCTTTTTTTTTTCCCCTAGCAGATTTAAAGTAATTTGAGCAAGGCTCTTTGGAATCTAGCCCCATGGAAATATCAGTGTTAAAAACCCAAAGCACCCTTGCATCTTTAACAGCAAGAGTAGAAGACAGATGGTTTGGTTTTGCCAGAATAATTTATGTAACATCATTGGACTTTATAATCAACGCTATTATGATTTTTTTGTTGTTTCAAGGAAGATTTGCTTTAGAATTTTGTTTGAAACTTAGGAGATTGCAGTGTATTTTGCAAAATACATGCACCACATACTGTGGTGATGTATACTTTCAGTAAATTATATTTCTGTCCATTTATGTTTGAAAGGCACCAAATGTACTTTGCTTGTCTGGGTGCCTTAAAGGAAAAGAGGTGTTCTTGTACGTGGGGCAGATAAGTTGGGGTGAAATCATCACTAGGTATGTGGTGCCAATGTCCTTTCTTGGAGATGATAATCCCCTTTAGTTGACCAGAACCAGGTTGTGCTATGATGGGGCTGCTTTTAATA
Organism: Perdix hodgsoniae; assembly: GCA_035772895.1. Classification (NCBI taxonomy): domain Eukaryota; kingdom Metazoa; phylum Chordata; class Aves; order Galliformes; family Phasianidae; genus Perdix; species Perdix hodgsoniae. Next base: position 441,075 of record JAPSGF010000092.1, read on the forward strand.
GCTAAATTTGCACTTGCATTGCCCAGCTACCTTTTGTTTCTGGAGTAGCTGTCCTTAAAATCTAGTCTGATAAGCAAGCAAGAATGACACTGATTATAGATTACTTTGAGTTAGTGGCGGTTATGTTGTAAATGTATCTTTTATTTCTTCTAGAAAACTTGATCTGAGAGGCAATGAAGTGTTGTAAAAATGGCATAATGATGTTAGAGAAGTATATATCATTGGTAACCTCAGGATATTGTTGAGAAGATGTAGTTCGTGATTGATAGGCTCATGGGAGAGAGGAAAGGAAAAAGCAGCAGTCTGCAGCCCATCTCACATTTCTAAATACTGTACAAGACATAAAAGAAATAAAGAGAAAGAACTGAAATCCTTAATAGTCAAAGTTATAGGGCATAACAAATTTAGTGAGGTGATCTAGAGTCTTAAATATTTTATTGCTTTTATTAATAGGAATGACATGGGTTTATAGAGGTGTAGTACAAGCTTGCACTGAGGTTTAGCCTGCAGTAGAAGGCAAGTATGGAAGTCTATGAATAATTATTAAAAGGATGAAAAAGATGGTTTAATGGTGATCCTCCTGCCAATTGTGTGTTTTACTTTAAAAGCACAATTACTATCAATAACAGAGCTGTAGAAATGTGGCAAAGAAAGAGGAAAATATTATATTATTGTATTGGTTCATCCTGATAAACATCAACCTTAAGAATTTAGAGAAATGGGTGAAACATTCATGTTCAAGAAAACATTGAGGGAGGGTAGATATTCACAAAAATGAAAAAAAGAACACGTGGCCATTGTTTTGCATGCTGCACTGATCAACAAGCAAAAGAAATGTGTGGTAGATTAAACAGCCACAAGCTGAATCAACTGGTAGTTACGAAACTTTGTGGAGTAATTTTGTGAAGCATCTGCAGTTGAATAGGGAACTGAATGCTTCTGGAGGGTTTAGGTTGACTCTGCTCGGAATACTTGCTTGTTTACTGGTGGCAGCAAGAAATAAGCGGCAAAAATAACTTCAGAGGACAAGATTAGAATGAATGTATCAGAGAAATGGTCTGTAAAAAGTTTGATGAATTGACTATTGCATGCACTGCACTTTTGGAATAATTAACTGCACAAACACAAGATGGAGGAAAACCTGCTTAGAACTGAAATCAAGTTTGTGACAGCTGTATTGGATAACACATTAGATGTGAACAAGCACTGTTTTGTGGTTTAAAAACAAAAAGTATCAGTATGATTACATTATGTGTAAAGACTTTTGACTGAGCTGATGTATGAAGCCTGGAGCACTGGAATTCAAGAAAGGTGAGATAAACAGCAGAATCAGGAAATAAAGATATTAGTATTAAAAAATAATAATGACATAATGTAAGAGATTCAGATACGTGATTTATCTAGCTCTTGGCTTTGTTTTGTGTATTTTAGCCCAGATGAATGGGGAAGTGACGTAATAAGGTGTTGCAGAGGAGAGACCTTTTGAGAGCACCTTAAAGTGCTTAAAATGGGGGGGGGGGGGGGGGGGGACACAGAGGGGACCAAAATAAGCAAAAAACAGTCACCAAATATAGAGCCGTATTCCTCAGTAATATCAAGTGTTCCCTTTTAATGAGAGATTGCTGTTGGGATTTCTCACTCTACTATTAATATCTTGATTATTTTCTTTTTTCCAGGACAGAAAAACACCTTAAATCATGAAGATTTCTGAACAGAAAGTAAATGTCAAAAACGTCATTCATCTGGAAGATGTAATCACTGAGCCATTTATTTCATCTTTCCCTGCAGTATCTCATAGAGCACTGTAGTCTAGTCTTCCAGAAAAAGGTGTAAAATGACAGTGTGTTTGTTGTTAGGTTTGTTTATTTGTTTTTAATATTTTCTGTTGATTTACTGTTAGGGCAGTAAAACATCTCACTGGTTTCTTTATTTCTGCTATCTGTTGAAATATTACTGATTTTATTGCTAGTTTCATACTGTTGAGATGTGTATCAATATGCTTTTAAAAAAGAAACACCTAAAACCACACCTTTTGGGATATTTCTGTCTTCCTTTGTATGTCTATTGTGCAAAAGGCTGTGCATTAGGGGAAGAAGATTGTAAATTTTGCATTGGCTGGCACGCAGCAGTGACGAGCATTTTTCTGTGAAATGCATTCTTTTATCTAATTTTTTGCCTGCCTGCTTAAGGAAATGAGGCATATGCAATTACCTCATCTCTATCTGGACTCTAATAGCTGTGGATCTGTTGGCTAATTCCAAGCAAGATTTTCAAGTTATTGAGATCTCAGATGCTGAGTGAAAACTGGTGGCATCGAGTAGAGATCAACGTGTAAAGAGGGAAGAGTTCATCTTGTATCACCTTTGTTTTCAGAATGTATTGTTAGAAGGAGGGAAATGTATCACTGGAGAGAAAAAAAAAAGAATAAGAGTACGATGATACATAGTTGAATGGCTCTAGAGATGCTACGATGATATAGGCAATCATTAAGATTATGAAGAGAAACTGAAGATTGCAAGGGACAAGGCTTATAGAATCATGAGAATCATTAAGGATGGAAAAGATCCCTAAGATCATCTGTCCAACTAATCATTCAGCTGCTAAAAGAACTGGTTTAAGAACTTTTTCTTGTTCTTTTCTTTCTGAATTTGTTCTTTATGTTGGCTGAAATTCAGTCACAGATGATCAGACATCAACTGGACATTAATCCAAAAAAGCTTAAAGTCATGATTATGAGCCTCTGAATATGTTTTGGTTATGAGATAAGACATAGCACATTATTATCTGCTTGTAGCACATGGCATTAGTCAGATTGCACATCTGATCTCACTAGCTAGCAAGACTTTTTATTATAGGAATTTATATTCTTATTCTACATGAAGATAACTAGTCTTACAAAAATTACTTGGAGGAGAGAACAGATCTTGGGTTAAAGAGGAGATCTGTCTTAAATATCAACTGAGATATCCTATAAAAAGTCTTCCACATCTGAAAGAGCACCTAAGATATTTTATAATCAGTATATGAAGTGTTTAAATGTCATTTCGTATATGACTTAACAGAACCTCATTATAGTACAGTTTCTTCACTTTTCTCCAATGTCAGTATAGCTCTGCCTGTTTACCAGATGGAGCAGCAGATATGGAGACATTAACTGCTATAGCCATGATTATGGATTATTACATGCTCTGTAGCTCAGCTGCATCTTAAGATTGTTTTTGTTGTTGTTATTCTTTTTTGGTTTTCATTAATACTTTCAGATTTTGAAGTATTATAGCATCAACTTGATGTAAGGAATAGAAACGTTAATTATTTCCTGTGATACCACATTGAGAAATACATGTGATCACATGTAGCTGACTGATGTCTACTGCAGATAGTTAATGCAAATTGAAGGCAACAGATAATGCAAAAAGCTTTGGTAGAAGACAGTTTCACAAGACTTTGGCAAAGCTACTGTTCATGTTTAGTTCCTTCAACAGATCTGTGATAACTGTGGTGGTTGCAATTTCAATCAAAACCTCGCATTTAAGACCAGGAGTGAAACTTAATGAACTATTTGATTAGTCGATATCAAACGTTAAACTAGAAAAACTTATCAGAGGCTTGTTTCTCTCTGATTTAAAAATAAACAGAAAGCTCTTATATGGAAGGGGAACTTAAAGTCAACAACTAAATAAATCATTTTAAAAAGTATTGTTTGCGTCATCGATACACTGTACTTGGAATATATTATGTGGGCAATAACAATTTCATATATAGTCCCCGAGGAATCATGATTGTTAAGGAGACTTCAGCTTCATTTCCAGCTGTATGAAAAACTAGCAGGCAAAAGCATTTTGGATAGATGATAAGAAGCGCAAAGTAAAATAATACACATCTTAGAGAGAACCAGACTTAGGACAGTCATGTAAAACTGGAGAACACATTACAGAATAGATCTGTCAGTAGGGAAATATAGGCAAATCTGAAAGAATAGAACATGTGACAAATTGATACTAGAGCCACGAACAAACTCATGTCTATAGGCATCCAGCCAGGATTGTAACTTGAATGGACCATGATGTCTCACTTTGAAATTATAGCAAGCCTAAAAGCTATCTGAATTTTGTGAAAAAATTAAGTGCTCTTCAGCATTGACTCATTCTACTACATTTCAGAATATTGGCCTGACCTTTAAGCTTCAGTTGATCTGTAATTCAGCATAGGAATACTTGATTCAGCTTTATATGGGGTGACCATTTTGACCCTGGGTCACAGATAAATACACAAAACTTTTAAAATTGAAATGTTGTGGTATGTTTAAAAAATATTTTGATTGTATTCTCCAGCTTGTCAGATTGTGCTAGACTGCAGAAGCAGTCTTGAAAGTTAATGCTCTTTTCCTTTCTTTCCCCAGACTGCTGTTTACAAATGCTGAAAATAGTTCATGCTTTCAGTATGTGAAAAGCAAGTCCCTTTCAACATATGCTAGGAGATGGACCTAGGAAAATATCTTACTTAAAGTTCAATTAATATATTACAATTTTTTAAACACTCCACCTTTTAATGCAGCAAAAAAATTCCTAAGCATCTGAATTTTGCAGCAGATGTCAAGCAATTTATAGGGAGACTGACTTGAGAGATAAATCTCCATAAGGTTTGGTCCTTTTGAAACTTTTTTCCTTAGTTTCCCATTCATTTTTTTTTTTTTTTAATAGTGCTGCCTCTTATTAAAATAGATAGCATTTTCCTTGGCATATAACTCTTGCTTTTGTCAGGAAACTTTCATATATTTGCCCAATTGTCATCTTCAAGAAAAGTCTACCAAAACAAGGTTTCCTGTCTGGAATAATAGGTACCACAAGTTAATGTCAGCCTCTGTCCAGTATGTGAATGTCACCAAGTTATCAAATCAGTGACTCACGCAAGTGAAGTACTGCATAGGTGCTGTCAACCCAAGGGAGACTTGGTACAGAATCTCAGGAACTACAGGATGGTCATTTCTAGAAAGAAGTTTGTGAACTGGTAAGAGAAGATTGTGGGTTTGATTTAATTCTGAATGTATTCCCCGTGGGGCAGCATTGCATAGGAAGTATTACTACAGTGAAAGGATAATGGTGGTCTTTGCTGGAAGCCAGAAGACAAAATTTGAGAAGGGGCATTTCACGCTTGCCCTAATTCTTACAGTCTTTCTCTGAGCTCCAGCCGTTTTCTACTGATTTACTGGTATAGGAGGCCTCTTGCTCTGACCTACCACAGAACATTTCCTGAATGGCTTTTGGGAGTCCCATTGCCTGTGTTAGGCCTGTTGGCTTGATCTGAGTGCTGTGTTTCGAGTAGAACTCTGACAGATCAGAGGAATATGGTTGCTGCTGCTCGTATTGGCCAGACGGTCACCTATTATGAGGTTGGGCCTCTGGACCTTCTTATCTTGATCTCTGGAAGCATGGTCTCTGAGCTGGATGCTGAGCTGTACTCAGGCCTGTACCACTGTTGGGACAATGTCAGCTTGACTTCTAGGCATCAGTACTTAAGTAGTACAGCATGACATTTGTTCTGGAGCAAGTCAGTGTTTGAGTTAACTCTCATGTGTAGGTGGCTGAAGGAATGCTTTGGTCTGAGCACTGCACACTTTGAGGATTGGACCAGGTCAGTCTGGCTTCAGGTCTATATGCTTCTTTATTCAGTCCAGCAACACTGTTGCTAACTACCTGAACAGGTCACATCGTTTTTCTGAACTGTTCTGCCACAGTAACAGCCTACTCAAATGTTGTCAAATGAAACTAGTGTTATCAATCCATTTACCAAGGGTGAAGCTGTGACTCAGAGGTGTTCTCTCATGCATGAGTTGCATTTGCATGCAAACTGCTGGTTGTACTTGGGCTGCGCAAACTGTGCTTGCAGGAGCTGTGCAGGGGCATACCTAGTAACTGTGCCTCTTGAAATTCACACCCACTTTAAATCACCTGCTCAAGGGTAACCAGGGGGCCTCCTCAGTAGCTTCTCATATTGGAAACTGGATAGTGAAGGAAGTATTTAAATAAACTGAAATCAAAATTTGAGGAAGGCAAGCATCTTTTCATTAATGCTGTCTCAAATAAGGTTCAGCTTTAGTCAAAATCACTGGGACTTCACCTGGTCCCAAATTCCTACCTGAAATCTCCTAAAAACTCTAGAAGACACCAACCATCTGCATGGCTTGATAGCTTGAGCTTTCCTAGACAGAAATCTCTTCTGAAGTAGGGAGTCTCTTAATCCATCAAGCTCTTTCTGGATTATATTTGATTGCATTTTTTTCCCAATTTGTATTTGTTTTATATTAGTTTTCAGCTTGATTTTCATAGGGATAGAACAAGCAGAAAGTAGAGAATCTATAGCTAAGTGGTTATTTACTTGTGAATCTTGTGCTTGTCAGTTATTGTCCAAAACAAGTGTGATTTCACTGATGTCAGCAGAAATAATTCAGGATCTAGATTAAGAACAATTGAAACTCAGTCTGGCTTAAATCCTTGCCTATTTCTCTGAGATTTTTTTTTCTGCTTTGTATTCTGTAGCAAAATAAATCTACAAGCTTCCCCTCCCTTATCTATCCCTAGTACCTTCATGAACACCCCTCCCTGCCTCTGATTACTGTCTTGATAACGCATATTTTTTAGTTTTGCTTTTGGAATGGGATCACACATTTGGCAGTATTCAAAGAATGATAAAATGGCCTGGGTTGGAAGGGACACTGAAGCTCATCTGGTTTCAACCCTCTGCTGTGGGCAGGGCTGCCACCTACTAGACCAGGCTGCACAAGGCCCCATCCAGCCTGGCCTTGAACACCTCCTGGGATGGGGCATCCACAACCTCTCTGGGCAGCCTGTTCCACCACCTCACCACTCTCTAAGTAAAAAATTTTCTCCTGACACGTTGTTGTTTAGGAGAAGCTTAGCCTGCAGAGAATATGTGGTGAACCTGTTTATGTTAGCAGAAGGCTGAACACAGATAGGGCAGCCCTGCCCAACAATTTCAACACTAAACTGTGCCATGTCTATATGCAACATCTAATCTATATTTCCCCCTTTTCATTTAAAAACAGATCCCCTTGGTCCTATCAGTATTAAACTGCAGAAAGTCAATCTCCATGTTTCCTTTAAATACTGAAAGGCCCAAATGAGATCTCCCTCGAGCCTTCCCTTCTCCAGACTGAACAAGCCCAGCTTCTTCAGCCTTTCTTTGAAGGAGAGAAGTTCCAGTTATTTGACCATTTTCATGGCCCTCCTCTGGACTCTCTCCAACAGCACCATGTGTCTCAGTATCAACTAAAGAACAATTCAAAAGTCTACAGTGGTTAGGTTTTGTGGTTCTCATTATGCAAGCAGTCAACAAAGATCAGCACCTAGCTAAAGCAGCTGTGAGGTATTCCTCTAAGAGATCAAAAATTTTCTTAAAAATGCTTGTATGATTAAGAATTTCAAGTCAGTACAGCCTCCAAGTGACAAATGATAATAGAAACAGGAGTCAGCTATAATCAGTGGATTTCTGTGCTCCTCAGTACCTCAACTGAGTATGCATTGGAAGATCACTTTAAAGTTATAGTATCAAAACACATCTTTTTCAGTAAGTTTTGGAGTAGGTCATAACACAGAAATAAGCTATGAACTGGAGTTTCCAATTTTTTTGGAGTTGGTACTCTATTTCTTCTCCCAGTTTAAATGTTTTTGTGACACTCTTTCAAAATGTTTATTAGCCAAAGATCATTTTCACTCTGCAAAAAAATTGATAAAGTTTTGTAGTAATATTCATGTTGAATGTAAGACCATATACAAAATGTATATTCAAACAAAATGAACTTGAATTTTAATTAGATTTCAAAGATTTCTGTCTTTTTTCTAATAGTGCTTCTTGTTAATGAGATAGATGAGTCTGCTTGGAGTCACAAATCTGTTTAGAAGCAGTAGGAAGTTTCAGACATAAAAGTAGCTCATTCTCAAGACTCAGCAGGTTACTGTACTTGCTTTTAATGACAGTTCTTTTTTGAAAATTCTGCTTCATTTGAATACAAAGAGGCAAAAAAACCCAACACATTTCTGAAACACATGAAGAAAGGTTGATGTACATCCTTATCTCATTTTGTAGTTAAAATGTATATAGTTGTTGTTTTACTGTGTTTTCAATAATTCATCTTAAAAATAGCCATGAATTTTGTACGCTTTCTAGCTGTGTGAGTTTTTTTGTTGATCTTCAACAGTATGAATATAAATTAATCTCCTCCTAATTTGAGCATCGTCCTCAGGGAAGAATTTTTACATACAATCTAAAGTTTGAACAGTTGTTTGGAAAGTTTTGATAAAGCTGCATGGCTGCCAGTGTCATTCAGAACTGTCCTTTCAGGTCATTAGCTGAAATGCAGATTCAAGTTTTTCAAGGTATCCTTTATGACTGCAAGAGTGAGGGGAAGTAAGCAGCCTGTCTTGTGTTGTATTAGGCGAATCAGCGGGGAATCGGGATGTGACGCGATAGGCCCTCCTCTGCTCTGTGACTGATTTATGATGCGTGCTTAAGGGGTGTTAACGAAGACATGGCATGTATATAAGTGAACTGCGACACACATTAAACGCCATTTCACCACTCATCATATTGGTGTCAAGAAGGTGTGTGAGTGGTCATTAGGCTGGGAGCCAGGGCCTGAGCTGCGGCGAAAAGCGAAAACCGAGGGTGGCCAGCGCCCAGGGCCGGCGGGGGCTCGAGGGAGCCAGAAGCCATAAAAAAGGCCGGGGCTGTCAGAGCACTTTACGAAGGGATGCTAATTGGGGTTGCCACGCTTTATTTGGCAACAGTCCTGTGGGCTGTTGCTCTCTAACTGGTGCTGCACTTTTCCGTAGAAGAGGGAGAAGGGCTTTCCTCTCAGTTCACCAGGAAATGCAGAGTGAAGCTCAAAGTGCAGAGGAACCAGTGACAGAGTAGTAATACTTGAAGGGCAGCATTATAAGTGAGACTTCCACTCTCCCTGCTGGCCCATCTCAAGTGTCTGCACAGAAACAGTGCACAGGAAGTAGAAAGTTGAATACAGGCGTGCACTGTACTTACTCTTCTGGAATGAAAGCTAACTGTATACAGGATTGAATTAACAAGGACATTGCCTCAGCTGTTTGAGGAAAGTCATTATTACTTTCTTATTGATACTTTAGACCGTGTCTAGAGTAGGGTGTCCAGTTTTGAATTCTCAGGTGTAAGAAGGATATTAAGAGAATTTTGATCAGGGAGAAAAAAAAAAAATTAAAAAAATGGTGATCAACACTGGTAGAAACTGTTAGGTTAGGGTTCCTCCACTCTGGAGATGCTAAAAAGTCAACAGGGCTCTGTTGAACTTGTTGAACTCTGTTGGCTTCTTGTTGAACTAGCATCATATTTGGTCCTGTTTTGAAAGAGAAATTGTGACTTTCTAATGTCCTTTTCAACCCCAAATGTTGTATGATTCTAGTGATTTTCCATTCATCTATTAAGTCTTCTCTAAGAATTAATTGTTTGAAGTTTTGCCTTGGGGCTTTTTGTTGTTTGTTTTGTTCCTCTCTGCTTCTTTTGGGAAATTGGTTCATGTAGATAGGCTACATCAAGTCAAACGAGATTTGAAGGCTCGGTTCTGTATCCATGGGTGTCCTATTGTAGGTGTTTGGTGCAAAGTGACTACTACATGCATGCCCTGTATTTCTATTTCTTCAGGTCAGCCTCTTACCCTTCTGTGGTTTGCAGCTAGAGGAGAATGAGCCTACATAATACAGTTTCACAGAAGTGCTCTATGCTGATATTTTCTTGTTGTTCTTAGTACTTTGTCAACACCTATAAATTTAGCATATTTAAAGAAAGGCAAAAACAAGTTGTGACAGTAAAGGCATGGGTAAAATTTAGGACTGACATTTTTGCAGATACACAATTCCTTTTGAAAACGAAAATCTGTTAAAAAAAATTGAGAACATAAAATTTGTTAATCAGCATTGTGTTGTCACTCTCCATATTTATTATGAAACACATTTTTATAACCATGAAATAAATGAGTAAATGAATAAATAAAAGAAAACTTGGCTGTAGATGAGTAATCAAAGCAATTCAACCAGCTGATCCATACCAGATGCCATCATAATACATTTTTTTTAAACCACAAGGCTTTTTGAGATTTACTTTTCAGATGCTCTTGGTGAATATATCTGCTCTTACTGTTTGTGTTTCTTCTGCCAAGGATCTGAGTCAATACTATAAAAGATGTAAAAGGAACAGAAGATTTCCATTTCTCTTGTGCTGGCATATTGGCATGTACTGGAAGTGGGCACAGTCAGGGCTAGTGTTGAATCAGAGTTGAAGGACAGCACTGTCTATCAGTTTTTTCTCATTACTGCATTGCTTCAAATCTTCTGCTTTTCTGACACTGGATAAAAGAATATGAAAGCAAAGATGACACCCTCTTTCAGCAAGCTTTCTTCTCCAGAATAAAGGCTTGTAGGCAGAATCTACATTTTGAAATCCACTTGTCGTTTAGTCTATTCTTTTCATTTAAATTATATTTGTAGTATAAGTAAAGTAATTCTACAATCCTTAGTATTGTTCATGTACTATCATCAAGATTTACTGAACAAGTTGTGCATTTAGATGATAGATTTTTGTAAATCCTGTTAGTTGATACAGTGGGGACAATAACAGTCTCAGTATTTTTCCTGTGAGTGCAGTGATTCCTGCTCCATCTCACAGCACTTCAGGCATATACCATGCTCTCAGGCAAAAATGACAGGTCTCGTGCCAATGTGTGCTACTCGGTGAGCATGCTTTGTGTGTTTTAACTCCAGTGATCACAGATGCATATCTGTAAAGGAGGAAGCTTACTGACTACAAGCTGCACTGATAATGTTCCTGAGGACTTCAAGGTCTTTGTGCATGGCTGACAATTCAGGTGACTGGTTCAGATGAAGGTGAGAACAAATGAGAACTATATAAAGCCAGTGGCAAATAAGTGATGCTGAGTTTATTTCATTTTTATGTATATCAATTGGTGAATTTACCTCTTTTCCTTTTTTTCTCCCTTTTTTTCTCCCTTTTTTCCTCCCTTTTTTCCTCCCTTTTTCCTCCCTCTTTCCTCCCTCTTTCCTCCCTCTTTCCTCCCTTTTCCTCCCTCTTTCCTCCCTTTTCCTCCTTTTTTCCTCCCTTTTTCCTCCTTTTTTTTTCCTCTCTTTTTCCTCTCTTTTTTCTCTCTTTTTCCTCTCTTTTTTCTCTTTTTTTCTCTTTTATTTCTCTTTTTTTCTTCCTCTCCTCTCCTCTCCTCTCCTCTCCTCTCCT
>JAPSGF010000092.1:452463-462824 GCA_035772895.1 Perdix hodgsoniae
CCTTTCCTCTCCTCTCCTCCGCTTTTAAAATGTATTTTATTTGAAAAGCATTGTTCTGCATGCTAGGGCATTGCTCTGTTATTCAGGGTCTTTGAAAGTGCATGAAGATTGATGCAATATCTTTTTGACAGGGTTTCTCCAGCCCACTCCCTTGCAGTGCTGCCAAGCTCCCAGCAGGAAGAGTGTTTTCAGGCAGATGAAGGCTACTGTTGAGGGATGACGGACAAAAGTGAGGGAACAGTTACAGAAAAGAGTTAAAGATAGAACTAATAGCATCCCAAGACTTCTTGAGTGCTTGTGAAAAGCTGCACTGCAGCTTGTTTGACATAACAGACCTCAACATTAAATAAAATTGGGATTTTTTTTTTTAATCAAGAATATTAAGGTATTTCATTCATTACCAAACAGTAAAAGTTGTAATAGATCTTTATGGATGATGTTTGAAATGCCATGAAACTGAGATTTGTAGACTGCAAAAAAATTGAAAAATACAACTGATGTAAATAAAGGCAATAAAGACTGTTGCTTCTTAAGCTCAGTCACAGTTCAAATTTACTGCTTTGTTTGCATCTCACTATTCAGATTTAAACAGACTCGAGTGCCAAACAGGGCATCAGCCAAACATTTTATCTTTTTTTATTTCACCAAAACTGGTAGCTGAAGATCAGATACGAGTTTTGTGTTTTTACAGGGAAGCTGGCTTTTGTTTCACTGACTCTAAGCACTAAGACATTTCTTTCTAGACAGCATGTCTTCACTCTGCCTTAGTGCCTAAGTGACCAGTTCTGGCAGCTAATGGTGGATAGTGTTTTGCAGGTTGTCCTGTGTCTTTTTCCTGGTTTGTTAAACATGTTCACACTTCCTAAATACCAGAACTTTAGAGGACAACAATTAAAATAAAAACAAAATTGTGCATGCTGGTACATGTGACTATACAGGAAAACTGTTCAAGTTTCATGGTCCCCTCAAGTTGTATTCCCTGCACTGAGTGCTTTTCAATGGACTTCCTGCATTGGAATCTTTTTGGCACAAGACTGGAATACTCAGTGCTTAAAAATGAAAATTGTACCTTTAAATTGTAGCTACCAAATTTGTGTGAACTTTTGTTTGGGGTTAGTGTTTCTCAGTTGGTTACAGTATTGTATTTTCATTCTTGGCATTTCATGGACAGTAATTGGCTGTTTTCTGCACTGGAACATCCCTGGGAAGTTGTGGATGCTCCATGACTGGAAATGTTCAGGTTGGATGGGGCTTTGGGAACCTTGGTCTAGTGGAAGATGTCCCTGCCCATGGCAGAGTGGAACTGGATGGTCTTGAGGTCCCTTCCAACCCAAACTCTTCTATGATTCTGTGGTCCATATGGAGATTGTCTCACCTCACCTGTTTACAGTCTGTGGTGTTGGTTAAGTTAACTGTGACTGATTATTAATTCTAACTACATTCCTAATTATATTTTGTTTTAAGCTTGTCTTTCAAGAGCAGATATGTAACAAAAATAGGTGCAGAAATACGCAGCACTGCAAGGATGATTTGTTACTGAATTTTATTTGCATTTCTGTGTAGCTATTCTGGATTTTGACATATGCTTCAAGGAGGTAGAGGTTAGCACTGCTGCTTTCTAAACGTTTCAGTGAATGTTTTGTCTTTTTACATGGTTCTGAGCAGACACTGCATTAGTGACTGAGGGTGGGCTGGCTACTGTGTGAATGCAAGTTAATTAGTTGAACAGGGACTGCAGTTCTTTGTTTTTATTTAGAAAATGTCATTTCTTGACAAAGAGAGAAAATCTGTTTGGAAGCAGTAGTCAAGCTGTGTATAAACTTTCTATTATACCTACATTTATACACTGCAGTTTAAAAAGCACATACAGCTTTTCTCACACAAAATTATAATGTCCTCCAACATTAGACGTGAAGGCTTGTAATCTGAACAGGCTCTTCTGAAATTCCTGGTACAGAGCTATATTGAGTTGTAAAACTTAGTTTTTGTGTTGTCTTGCAAAACTAATCTTGTAAACATGGATTAGCTAAACATTAATTCTTCAATAGGTTTTTTACTAAGAGCTTTTTCAGATGACTGGTTTCTTAAACTTTGTTGCAGTTCTGAAATAATAATATCCACTGCATTTTCTTAATTAGTTATGGAAATTGAGTACAATATGCTGTTAGGCTCAGAAGAAAACAAATCTGGGAGCAACAGCTAAGCCCAAGCAGTGGTCTGATGGAAACCAAACATTTTGAAAACAACTTAGTGTTACGGGAAGAGAAATTATGCTCAGCACAGTTCCTTTCGCCTTGTTGACTGGCACTTGCTCTGTGGGGAGCAATTTGCCTGTCCTGCCAAGGAGAAAAAAGTATGGTAACGCACTGGCAGCTGTTAACAGCAGTGACTCAGCTAGCAAAGAGATATGGAAAGAAAACACATCTATTCTATGTGCAGAATTATATACAAGTTCCATTCCTTTTAGTTAGAGATCTTATCCAGCCTGGTGTTGAAGTGCTTAGAATACGAAGGCACAGATAGGGACATTCTGCTATTGTTTTGCTGGTATCTCCTGTTTCTGAATCCTTGTAGGTATTACAAGCAGAGCTGAAGAGCAAGCTAACTGACATTTCAGCAGAGCACGTATTGACCACTGCTTTTCCTTCTCTCTTGCTGCTTCACTGAAATATTGCTTTGCTGTGCTATCTGAGGGAAGATTTAAATATCAGTTCATACCGTTCATGCCTTTGACTGCAAGTTTTTGAAGTCAATTGAATTGATTGTTGTCTCTTGCTAGGTTTTATCTCTCTGACTTGTATTTCAACGCTATGGTCATAATGAGGAGAAGGTGATAAGGGCCATTGCCAGGCAGGCACCATCTCCACGTATTTTAACAGAGCTAAGATTTGATTCTGATACTGCTGGTACACTGCTGTGTGATTTTTGAAAGATGTATATATATATTTATCTTCCTCTCTACCTTGTTGTTTCTCTGCAGCCTACCATGACACAGGTTCTGTTAATGCTCAGGATTTATGAGTCAGCTTGCTTAACGTGTAGAATGTTCCTGGCAAGAATTAGGTGACAAAGAGTCCTGGGTTATCACTTAGTGCTGGTGTGGTCATGAAAAGCATGTGGTTGCATTGCAGGGCCTGATTATTTCTAGAGAAGTCCATTTACTGGCAAGGAAATGCCGAGAAAACATTGGGAAAAAGGAAAAGTGTTAACAGTGGTGATTTTTCACTTAAACTTTAGAGAATTATAGTATTATAGTGTGGCCCATCCACAATAAAAGACGTACCCTAAAAATAAATCCAACATAACTGTAGGAAAAAAACAAACAAACAAACAAAAAAGCATTTCCCAGCTTGAATTCTTGCATATTTTTGCCTAGTTAATTCTGGGGATCACTCAAGCAACGTCAAAAGGAGCAACAGAATAGAGCATTATTGTGGAGTTCTCATACTGATGTTTTCATTGGGTGTTTTAGCCTACGCTCAAATCTTCTGAACAATTCCAAGTTGTATCAAAAGCTAGAATATTCTTCCGCTAGCATATTTGGCTGGTTCTGTATGTTGCAGATTTTTGTGACACAATACCATAAGCTGTTCTCTGAGTATGTTGTACAATGGCAGTGCGGAATGTTACAACTCTGTCTGCCTGGCAAAATGTCTTGCTGAGATATAAATAGATTTCTAATGAGTGTCAGGCTCTGTGCCTAAGAAATTTCCTTGTAGATATCTCATTACAGAACTAACATCATTAATAAAATAGCTGAAATATTTTGCAAATGCAGGAGTATTTTTTACATCAGTAACCAGAAAGAAAATACCTACCATATGCATAATTTGAAGCCGATTTAAAAACTGTAATTTATCATAATTATCTGCATATTATAATGGCAAAACACACTTAATTGCTTTTGACTGGACTGGTATTATGATGGGAAGGAAAGTTAACAGCAGATGGCCCTACTGTCAAAACTGTAGTCTCTTAACCCAAAATGAAGTAGCAGACTGAACATAACACATTTCTGGCTCTTTTTTTCTGATTTTCAGCACTAAGTGTGAGCTAACATTTGGTGGGGTTATGAATGTTTACTGAACAATTGAAATAGTCTTTCGTGGCGAAAAAATACCAAAGAAAACATGACTAGATAGGTTTCCTTACTGCATTATGACTTGGAGTTGTTAAAGGATATCAAGTTGTTTAAAATACTAAACTGGACTGGAAAGCAAATTATTTCCAAAATATTAGAATTTATAATAACACTGCTTTCTGCCCTTTTACCACCACATGTTCATCAGCTTCTACTTTCATACAGCAGTAGAAAGTTCTTAATCCTCTAAACCTGTCTGGCTGTGAACAAATAAATTAGCCAGGGTTGAAAAACAGAATGTTTTACCATTCTTCGAGTAAGTTCAGCTCTGCTGCATCGGTTGCAATATGCCTGAAGGATTTGCCTTATATTAATCACAATGTGCATGCACAGATGTGGCGCTGTAAAAATCCCAGCACTTCCACTCCCAGAATGCCTCAGAGAATTGAAGAATTTAAGATTACATTTGTACAAAGTTAAATTACAGACTGAGGGAGAAAAATGATTAAAATAAAAAAAAAAAAAATTAAACTATGTAGCCAGAGAGAATCACAATAAGCAGGTGGTGCATTATACTCCTGGATGGTCAATGAAAGTAAATTAGCTGCTTCAGTTGACAGAAAATAAGTGCTGGTCCGATCACCTTAAATAAAGGTGACATGTTATTTGTGAAATAATGCAAATACCAAAATGTGGTTAACCCCAAAGTTTGTTTGTGTATGCGTATGTACACTTTGTATGCTTTGTATTATAGGTTTTATAACGTTTAATCTACTAGACTAAAATCATGGGTGAATTTATTAGAAAGCAGATCTCATTACAGGGAGAGATTTATTGTTTGCGTAATGTCAGAATAGATCTTGTTCAGATGTGCCCATTGATGGGACAGTGTAATTGCTTGTTGTGGTAAAAAAAAAAACAAAACAGAAGAGGAAAACAGTGGGACAAAAGTATTTTGTACTTGAATATTTTCCCTTTCTATCCTGCAAACATAAATGGAAAAGTTCAGAAGATATCCTAGTGATTTTAAGGGCGAACCAAAATAAATTAGTATATTTGGTAGAAATGGGCTCTAAGAGACTATTCAAGAAAAACTGTTAACACTGAGATGATGCATAGTTTGGAGTAGATCTATTTGGAACAATTTTCTATCTGATATATATACATAAAATTTTCAATGCATCATCACTTGGTATTGTTATTTCTGAAAACTGACAGCCAATTGCCAGCTACAATTTATCTTTTACCTATTTCAGGAGACAGTTGTTTAATGTTTATGTTTGTCCCTTAGGCTGTATAATCTAGACCCTTGCTTCAGCATACAGAGCATAATATCTCTTATAGTGTTATGTAGGTATACAGGGATGAGTTTCTCAGTCTTTCAAAGATCTTTTAAAACCTAAAAATATTACAGGATATACATTGAATAATTAATTCCATGTACTAATAAACTGTGTGCAGTAAGTACGTTATTTTTTAGTCTACTGTCTCATGGTAGAAAAATATGTACCCTTGAGTACTCTTCAAATCAGTTGTAGAAAAGCTTGTCATAAATTTCCGGTTCTTTATTTTTCCTTGGAATCATCCTTGTCTTTGTAGGAGGCTCTCAAGATATGTTTTCTTTGAACTTCTAGTGATCTGATGTCTTGCTTTTACCCCATGCTGGTGTTCTGAGCATCCTCTAAGAAGACTTCTGTGATCTAAACTGAAGTTCTGAGTTCAAATTAATTAAAATATCTCATTATTTAAATCTGATTCATGTACAGCAGAGGTGGTTTGTGAGACTTTAATGAATAAAGCTGAAATTAAATGAACCATTAAAGCTTTTTTTTTTTCCTTTTTATCTCCTGCTAATATTTCCCTCCATTCTCATATAAAATATTAATGTTGTACACAGTGGTATTGGAAACATGTTGAAGAGCATAATTTAAAAAAAGTTCTTTAACGTTTACTTTATTTTAATATAAGTTTTAAATACTTCCTAAGTGATACCTTATACAATATTCACAACATTCTGACTGCCGGTAGAGAACCTTTTCTCATTCCTTTTGTCCAATCCTGTCATGCCCTTTTGCACTCTCCAAAGCAGAAGTAATTCATGTGCAATAAAAAATCATTAATTTTGATGGTACAAAATTTTATCTGTAACACTTGCATTTTTCTTATGCATTCCTTTTTTTAAAGTATTTTTTTTAACCTCTGTTCAACTTTTAATTATTTTTGTTCATAATTTGTTCTTTTGTCATTCATGAAGGCTATATAACCTATATTTTTCTGAATGCAGAGAGGAGGGAATTGTGGAATGTGGTAACTCTTGGGCTTCTGAAAGCCTTTCTGTAAAAGATCTTTTTCTCATAGCAGATGGGCAATTGGATGCTTGATTACTGAAAACAAAGCAGAAAATTGGGAAAGGAATTAAGGTCTAGATATAAAAATGTACCAGTGAAACAATGAATGGCATAATTACAGTAAAATTTAAAAAATAAGCGAAATTGTCACTTGAAAACTATGCCTTGACACTTCTAGCCCAATAAAATGTTAAGCAGTTTGTTATTTGTAAAAATAGCATAAGTCTAGAGAAATGGTGTAAGAAACCCCATTACTTCGCGTTTATAGGGAAGTCTTCTTCATGCAGCTAGTTAGAATGAAATGTCCATGTTTAGCTTCGTAAGTACATACAGGCATATTTCATTCAAGTAAGCTTTTTTCCTTGATAGAATTGCTGTTCTTGTTTCAAATCTAAATTATGATGCACATAGGGAAGAATGAACTAGATGGTTTTAGCGCAGGATGACTGATTATTATTATTATTTGCTTATGTGTGAAAACAAGCGTAGGGGAAAAATGAAAATACTATTTATTTGAAATGACTCCTAAGCTCTGGAAGATTTGGAGGTCAGTACTGCAGTGTTGTACATGGCAGCAAACCAGCAGATTTTGGCAACACAGACAAAACACAGTGCCTCTAATGTTTTTTGTCTTTCTCCTGCTGGAACAGCAAGGCTCCAAAGGCCTGTGCTGACAGGTAATGAGAGCTAATAAGCGCGGGGGGAAGGGGTGGGTGGGAATAAAAGAATAAGGGAATATCCATATTCATTATTTAATCAAATAAAATTCTCTTGGAGGATTCTGGGAATTCTCCATCCTTGCTTCAAAAGCTTCTCTGTAATAGCTGTAAACAAATTACCTTTCGAATAACTTCTTAATCAGAGTAGAGTTGAGCTGTTCTCTACTTGATCTCTCCCTTTGGGTGGTCCCAGTCAGGGAGCAGCAGCCTTCCTCCTGATGGCTTGGCTTCAGAAAAGCTATACAGCATTATGCTGACAGCTGTAGACCTCTTTTTGTTAGGGATAACAAACATCCTGTGCTGAGGACAGCATCAAGCCCAGCTTGCAGTATGCCCAATTAGAGAAGCTAAAATCTCATTTGTTTCACCATGGGAGTCTCTGAAAGCACACCGTTTTGGCCTCATTACAGTATTTTTAACTTTACAAAAACAATTTCATTATGGAAATTAAAGAAGCTCATTTAGTCTTAGCATTTATGCTGAACTTAATAAATTCTACAAGTATAGCAGCTGCCCTAGTGTGCAGGCTTTTTCTTCTTAATCTCAGTAGAAAGTTATTTTAAAAAGTATTTGCAGATTGCTTCCTAAAGAAATCTTCTATTTTGTTATGCTGGTTATTTATTACTAAAATAAGCACATTTCTATACTCCTGGTTAGGTTACTTTTCTTCAATGGTCATCCAAGCATTGACCAGCATTTGCTGTTCTGACGCCTGTTCAAATCCTCTGAGTATTTGAGAAATATGTATATTTGTGACACTCTAAAATACAGTTTATTTCTTATGAATGTTAACATCTTTCTTTGTTCAATAAAAAATGACAAAAAGGGTAGTGGTACTTTTCTAGGATGGTATCAGAGAGGTAAGGATCTTGGTTCAAAGCCATGCAGGAAAAGCCTACAAAGGATTTAAAAATAGCAATAGGTATATCTTCTGTATGTATCTTGAGAGACTGTTTCCATTCTCTGAAATGTGAAGACAAGAAGAGGACAGGGAAAAAAACTGTCCTTAATTTATATTTAGATTTGAGACAATGGTGCAGAATCAAAATTAGCAATTTACGATACTGGTTTATAAATTCCTTTGGTATGAGAAATTGTACATTTCTCATAAATAAAAATTATTAAATAATAATTTAAATAAATAAATAAATGATCATAAATAAAAAAAACATTATTTTCCATAATCTGTTGCAGAGAGGAAAGTGAAATAGAGATGCTGATTACATTTGGAATCTGTACAAATGTCTACTGATGAGAAAGTTGAGAGACCACAGAGAACTTTGTATTTTTTTTCGTCAAGCTTGCATTCAAAAAATATTGCTAACATGCTGCAAATTAGAGCAAATTTGCTATGGAGTGTTAATGTAAATTATTTAGTTTGTCATGAAGTAGGAAATCTAGAAGTACAAACATTAGATGACAGGCTGAGTTCTTGAGTTCTATTAATTTTTAACTACCCTTTTTGTTTTTCAGTCTTCCTAATAGAAATAAGAGAGCTAAATCTACAGTTGTAATATTCTTCATGATGTTTTTCCTCATTACAGTGGTATTATAGACATAACTAATGTAAAATGCCAACATATCTCAGTTCGGATACTCTTACCAGAGCTGATTTATTATAACTTTTCACAAACTGGGACACACTTTGTGTAAAATAAGCGAAGATGTGGGGCAAGAGTTATGAGAATTGGATCACTTATGTGCTGTTGAGCAGGATGAGTGGGACAGCAGGAGTTGTAGATGGAGTGAGAACTGTGGATCACAGTAACTAGTGGAGAGGAGGATACATATGCATGTGTGTATCATGAGGCTGCAAACATTCTCAAATATTTGTGTAGGGCTGATCAAGTGATATTGCCAAAGACATCAGCAGGGAGGTGTGGAGAGGGGCTAATGTGAAAGCTTATATGCATGTGTTATTTTTTTTTCTTTCCCAGGCAATGGGTAAGGTAGCTGGAAGAGTTTTCAGTATTATTTCTGATAAGTACCTCTGTTGTACTTTTCCTCATAAGTTGATGAAGAGCTGTCAGAAAATACTATCTGTTAGTGCCCATTAATGCAAGCTGGGGATTGGATGCCTTGAAGTACAGGTGAAAAGGCTATTTATCCCATTAACTATATGTGAAACATTTCAGTCCCTCTGAAACATTTCTTAAAAGTGAAATAAATCAATAAAAGAAGGTTGCCAAAACTGTGCAGTTACTATGTATTTCTGAAAACAAACTACACTGATTGTAAGCATCTGCTTTTATATATTTTTCTCGCTTGGAATATGCCCCAGTGGCTTGTTCTTTGTTAGAACATTCCCATTTGCTTAATAACCTATAAATATGTTGAGCTCAAGTCAACAAAGGTGTTTTCAACATACACAGCATTATAAATAAACCAAATCTTTTCCTATGTCTCTTAGGGGCAACAGTAGGAGAAAGGTAATCAGTAACAGTGAGGCATTTGAGACTTTTCTGGTCTCAGGTGCCAAATTCTTCTTCCTTGCTGCCAGTGCTGGCACTGTTGCTGCTGTTCCATATATTTTTTTCTTGCCTTTGTATGCAGAGGCTGGAAGGAAATAAGAGTGAATGAGACAGAGGCAACTCATTCCACTACTACTTCATCTTTCCTCTGCTGTCATTGGAGTGATCCCATCAGTTTCCTCAAATTCTCTGTCTTAAGATTTATTTAGACTGGTGAGATGTGTCTGCATCCAACTTAACTAGCTGAGTCATTTTTCAGAGAAGTGCTATCTGTCTTGCTAGCTTCAAAAGTGGTGTTCAGCAGCCATAATCATTTGTTTCTTCTGTAACTTGCTTTTCCAACTAAGCTGTGGCATTTTCCATCGTTAGAATGTGTGCTATTTTAATTTTGTTTAGCTAAAATTAAGTGATGCAAAAAGCTGTAAGAATGCTCTATTTCCATTAAAACTGAATTTCAGTTCCTCAAAGGTATTTTTCTTTTCCCTGAAGCCCCAACTCCTTATGTTATTGAGAGCTGAGATAATGGTTTCATCACTTTCCTATTTTTTGCTCTTCTACAATGTGTTATGAATTAGAAGGTAGTCTTTACACCAGCTCTTTAAATAAATGAGCATAAGTAAAAATATTAAAATACATTGATACAAGTGATTGGCATGGACCAGATATTCTTTAATAATAATAATAATAATAATAATAATAATAATAATAATAATAATAATAATAATAATAATAATAATAATAA
>JAPSGF010000092.1:462834-482558 GCA_035772895.1 Perdix hodgsoniae
AATAATAATAATAATAATAATAATAATAATAATAATAATAATAATAAATCCAAATGCATATTCTTAATCTCTCTCTGGTTTTTCGTTTGTGATATTCAAAACATGGCCCTGAGTGACTTGATTGCAGTATCAAAGTTGGCCTGAAGTTGAGTAAGAACTCAGTCAAGGTGACCTCCATTCCAATCCTAATTGGGCTATGATTCAAAGTCTCAGCAGGGAAAGACTAATAGATGCTGAACATCCACTTCCAGTAGCTACTTTAACAGACAGAGAGTGTAATTCTTTGCTAAAACTTCCTACCCCTTGCCATTCCCCTTTCCATTCCCCTTTTCCATATCCCTGCCATGTTAAGGCACCAGCAAGGTGTGTATCTTCACCATCTGCAGACCAGGAGGCTGATCTAATATAAAAATGTATTTTTAATTGGCTGAATTTTAGTTGGATTATTTGTTTCTGAACTTCTGAGACAAAATTTATCAGAACTGCAAAAACATGTGAGGGCACGAGTGTCTTGGGAACAAAGTGAACTAGGAAATTTGTAATATTTTGATTTTACCATATATGTAATAAAACAAATAATACAAAGAGACAGTAGTATTGGAGACTTTCATTTATTCATACAAATCTAAAGAAGACAATAGCATTCCAGTTGAGCCTGAATAACGACAGACTTCAGTCATTCAGTGCCCTCTGAGACATACTTTTGTTCACTATGTAAAATGTTTTATGTGTTAGAGAACATCAAGACTACATCTTGAACAAACTGTATAAGAATGAAGTTTCTCTGTCTTTCCTTAGAAGCCAATTAAAGTGTAAAACTGAAATAATACAATGTGGTTATAGATCAAGTAGTTGCACAGATATATCCTTAAACTGTACTCAGTCCATTTCATGCTATTATTAACTACTGAAACAATATGTTTACTTCCTTTATAAATCAAACAAATTTTGTTTTTATCGCAGAGAGTGGGAGGTGAGGTAATAGTGGAGTGGGAGGATAATTTAGAAGAGAGGTACCTGCAACATGCAGATACAATGCTCCTGAGAGTTAGGATATGTTATATTCCTTGTGAAGAGTTGTTTGTAATGATGGTTAATAGCATCCCACAAGAGAAAGCAGATTGTAAGTATGCTGAAATCCAGTGAAAGGTAAGATATAAAGTTCAGGATCATTTATATCAAATGAGGATCTTAATAGGAGGGCAATCAACAGCTTGGACGATCAGGAGCTCAGTCCATAATCCTTCAATTTCTTGAAAGATAGCAGTCTGATCTGGCTATTTTCTAGAAGAACTGTATATTTGGTGGTTATCAGAAACAGAAGGAGAGGTAATATAGAAAAAGAGCTGGAGAAGAGATAGTAATACTTGCTGGTAATGAAGCAGTGTGTTACAGCCAGAATTTCTTTCCCACACGGCATATAACAAAATGAAGAAAAATGCGGAGTAAACATTTAACCTCCATCTTCTTTTTCCTCCTAATTAGGAAGTCCTGTTGTGGTATAATACAGTTGTCATCCTTTAACCCAGCTCTATAGATATAGTAAATGAGGTTTCACTAGTGCCACTGTTTCTTCTGTATTAGTTAATTCATCTTCAGGAAAGAAAACCATCTACTCAGAGCAGACTCCTAAATATGCCGATTTGCATCTGATCTGATACAGTGGATAACTACCAGTCATACAGTCTAGAACTGAACAAGCTGCTGTTTGAGGCCAAGGGGTTATCAACCAAAGGACGCTTTGAAAATTTGAAAAGATAGATTTTGGCAAAACGGAGTAAATGAGAATAAAAGAGCTCTGCCCTTTGAAAAATTTTGCAAGAAATTTTGTACAGGAATCTGGTAGGAAACCTGCCTATCCAAGCACATGCTGACTTTTGGGAAATGCCTTTTACATACAGTTCTCTATTTTGATTAGTCTTTTTGTGTATGCATATATATAAACCTGGCATCTAATGGAGGTACTAACAAATATAAATATATATTAAGCTATATCAATTTTACCACAGTAGATTTTTGTTAGGACACCCCAATATATATAAATTTCATATTATATGCAGTATCAGCAGATCCAATTTCCTATCAGTGAAAGGACACTGACCAGAAAATGTAACCATCTTTTGTACAAGACAATGAAGTCTTGTAAATAAACAAGTTCACTAGGAGCTTTGACCCAAACGGATCATTAGTTGCAGCCCACGGATTCTTTTTCAAATCATTAACTGCATCTCACAATATCTTGAGAAGAAAGAAGTGGAGGCCACTGCTTAATGAGACTTTCCCTAAAATAGATCAGACAGCCTAGCTTCTTAAAATGGGCCAATTTAGCACTTAGAAAATGATTTAATTCAACTACTAGAGCTCTGTAAATGTGGACATATGTAGTCGTGTGCCACATGTAATAGAAAAATTGTCAAATTGTTACGTACTCCATTTATTGTTGACTCCCAGCTATCCCACCTTTATGTTGCTCATAAATCTGTTGTGGATATTTAACACTTCAAGCACATCTTTCTAAACAGTGCAAACACTTAACATATTTTCTCTATCAAAACAATCTTTTTGAAGAAATAGTATTAATACTAATTATTATTTTTAACATCCAGTGATGAGTATCTGATGGTTTGTGTATTTTACTGTGCTGTTGAGTACGGACAGCCGCAGAAACATGAATACTGTTACTCCTTTCCAGCTGCTCTCAGATCCAGGCTGGTATTTTGTTCTGAGCTCATGATGGGTTTCTGCTCTGCATCTCTCGGCCAACCAGGTTTAAAAATGAAAGATTTGCTCTACTTATATAATTAGAAATACAGGGAAGAAGGTGTATTCAGTGCTTGTTTTTATATTAATGTTGATAATTTGCCACATTAATTATATAGGCAGCATTAAAGCACTGTTGTAAGAGTTGTGATTTTTTTTTCTCCCAAATGCATGCTGATACAAATAATCCCATATTTTTTTCCAGATTTCCTGACTTTCTCAGGATTACTTTTTAAGAAAAATCTTTGAAAAAATGGATTTATTTATTTATTAAACTATAAAGCTCCAGTAAAATTAACATGAACTCAAAGGAGAAATTAGGGAAAATACTGACTTTCATTATTACTTAACAGATAAACTTGCAGGAAAGAAGGATTTTTGGGAAGATGAGAAGGTTGAGTATTCGGAGACACCCAACCTGGCATGTCCCTTGGTGCTCATAAAGTTTATTATTCGTGTAAATGTTGGTGTCTGGGGAAGGAATAGGGAGAAGGACCATGTGGGGATGTGAGTCGTGTCAGTGTGGTTCCTCCTATGCCTGAGGAGCTGTGCACAGTGACAGGGCAATTGCAGGTGCAGAAGCTGCTATAGGGCAGTGGGTTGACCATGGTCTCATGGCTCCATGGGGCAGCATACACTCTTTTTCCTGTACGCTGGGTCATGGCCAGCCAGCTAACCAGCCCTGACAGTGCAGGCGTCAGCTTCTGCTAGAAGCTTCTGAATGCAGCTTTGTGCAGACTGTGATCTGCGCAGCAGAAGAGCTACAAATAAGCTTTCATTCCTGTTCTACTGCTCATTAGTTACCTCTCCCTTCCCTTCTCTTCTTTCCTTTTTCCAGACAAAATAGAAATTGCCTCAGAAAAAGCAAATTCTATACTCAAATGTCACATCTCTGTTTCCAGGAGAGGACAAAGTAGATGCTTAGGTGGAAGAAATTAGCAGAACAAACTTGAAGTGATTCCTATTTCTTTCACCTCTGTCCTTCCAGCAATCAGATAGGGGGATACCTTAGTCACTGTTGCCATAGGAAGAAAAATACAAGAGAGAGACTGATTTTTTTTTGTTTTCTTATGTAACTTAAATGTTGCCTTGATGCTTGAGTCATGAGATAGTCTTTTAAATCATCAGTTCTTTGGGGCAGCATTTATCATACGTGAAGCTCATTTGTAATTGTAATTTGATTAATTGCCTACTACTAATAAAGGTGACAGTAAGAAATTTTGAATGCCCGTGCCTTTAGTTTCCTATTCCACTATTAGATATTTTTCTCCTCTTTTATTTTTGAATGGCCTGATTAGATTTAAATAAGATGTTATTACTGATTGTTCAGCTGTGTAATTTTAACTCACGTTTATTTGATGTCTTTTGTGTGATATTATCAAATCTCATGTACAATTATTAAACCTGTAATTTAACATTACAGAGAATCATAATACAATGATAGAGTGTAGAAGTCTTACATTCTATCATTGTTTTACATTTGAGCTTGAATTGACAGCATTGTAAACCTGGAAATATTGTGTCATTTATTTTTCCTTTTAATTTTCTTGGCTGATTGAAAAGATTACTTTGAATGACATTTCTCTATGAATGTCTGGCACGGCAACTCTGGAAGCACTGCTAAATCTGAAAACTTTAAGGACTGTTCAGGCATTTCAAACAAAATGAATTTTGTTCATTTTGGCAGTGACTGGAGGAGCAGCTGCATCATCACCTCCACTATTTGTTCATGTCAGAAGAACCCAAACCAGTCAGTGGGTTACCTTGAAAGAATGATTACCATCTTGCTTAAAAGCATCACCATTCCCTTTCTGTCTTTAAAATGCTAACTTAGGTAAGGATTTCTTTCTCTAATGATTTGGCCCTAAAGAGACGATATACACACAACTCCTCGCAAGGGATGGAAAGGGGGGAGGCTTTTGGTGTGACAGGTGGGTAAGGACAGAATGGATGGGGTGGAGAAGGAAACTGGAAGGATTTGGGGCTTCCTCAGTACAGTGAGAGAAAAGAAAGGTATGTGTGGCTAGGAGCAAAAAGGTTCCTGAGCAGTTTTCAGGTGGAAAGGAGAGAGTATGCTGTGCTACCATGTCCCCCATTTTCTACTATTATTTCCCTTAGCCATTGTGACAAGAATAGTGTGTTGAGATACAGATATGCTGGATCTGTTAAAAAAGATTAGTCCTTATTTATGGGTGTTGTTGTGCAGAACCATTCCCAACATCTGCCACTGGGGAATTGGCCAGGGGCAAAGTCTCCCCTGGATTATCAGTCCTACAAGAAGTCTAGGTTCCCAGCTTGTGCCTTCCTTAACATCAAGAGCAATGCCTCTGCAAGTGCCATTGCACGTGCTATTATCAAGGAGGCATTAACCAAGACCAGTCTTGAGACATTCATTCTTCCTCTAGAGGTGTCCTTGGTTCTCACACTGTTTATCTTGCTCCACAGCTTCTGCCCTGAACTGTTTTTCCTATATTCCCACAGCCAGCTTCAGGGGCTGGAGGAAGGTGGTATACTCTACCTGGAGTGGCACAACTTCTTGGCTTTTGAGGCAGTTTAGGTGGTTGATGTAAATGTGTTTGGCTATTACTTGAATACATGGGTCTGGAGATCTCTTGCTCTTTGCTGTAAGAATCGATGCTGCTGCTGGAAGCCAGCAATGGCTGTGCTGGTTGGTAGAGGCCTGCTGAGTTACTGGTTGTCTTTATTTATCTGTATTTTTAGCCCTGAGAAATGTGGCAAGACTGACTGGAAGACTTTTCTCTGACTAGAACTTCACTTGTGTTGTAGTGACAAGTAAGGTCATTCCCTTAGAATTTGATAACGTTGCTTAGCTCCAGAATATTTTTTTTGCCCTTTTAGAAGCAGGGCTCTTTCTTATTTTACCTGCTTCTGCTCTTACAAAAGTCGTGTGGCTCTGACTGTTATTTGGGGCCTGTGATGTTTGGAAGCATGGGGTTTGTCTGACAGCAAACAGGCATTTTTACTTTTTGCTGTATGTTAGAGCTTCATAGCTGTATTATATTATGAAGCATTGGCCTATACTTCAACATCTTTGGGTTTGCATTTTTTTTTTTTTCCATCTGAAAACTGTCAGTAGCCCTTAGTTTCTATTGATTTTTTCTACATCTTTTAAAACATTAAGTGGGTCTCACAGAGGGTTGCTTTTTTTAACCTTTTGGAAAATAGTTTAACCAGTACAAGATGCAGTAGTATGACATTGGAAAGTGTCATGTGTGAAGCTAGAGCTTACAAGGAAGGGAACACAGAAATATATATATATAAATCAAAATTGTGTTAGTGTAATATTGAAGGATCAACCAACTTTAAAAAAATGTGTGCAGGCTCTTCCAAATCATTATAATGTAACCTAAAATTTATTTGTAGAATATCTTTCTACTCTAAAATTAAAAGGGGCAAATTGAAGCTTGCAGACAGGAATCAGGAAAACACTAACTCTAGGTGCTGGCGGTGGCTGTGTGTACAGGATCATTTTTAATGATCTGGACCTTACAAGTAGTTGGAAAATTTTCTCTTTTACTTCACTGAAAAGAACAGCTTGATGCAATTGTAAAATGTATCTGTTGCTGCAAGGGCACATTTACACAGCCAGAATGGGAAGACTGATAGTTTTACTGTTAGCAAAGCTGGCCTCTGGAGGGTTTTATTAGTGGAATTTTGTCTTTCTTTTTTTTTTTTTTACTTTAAGAACTGAAATGGGGAAAAAAAAATCTCCTGAGACAGAGCCAACTCATTGTGTTTCTAAACACCTAAAAAACTTCAGGAACTTCTTCAGGAAACCAGTGAAATTTAAGCTTCTGTGCAGTGTTGTTTGAGAGCACTGAATACTGTTTGCCTTTTTTACTGAATACGTTATGAATTATCATGCTATTCTCTGTCATTTGTTTTATGGATGCAATTTTATTTCTTGCCTACTGGCAGCAGAAGATTTGTATTAAGGAAAAAGACTTTGGTTTTGCAAATTTTGTATAAAATCTTTTTTTTTTTTTTTTCTGATGTACTTTAAAATACAAAAATGTTACGGTATGGTATTTTTGCCAAACTTTTTTTTGCAAGATATATTCCTGTGACGTTATGCAAGAAATAATTCATAGGTCCATATTCACACAGCACATTTTCCCTTACGTAGGAAGCCCACAAGTAACTGTACACTCATTGAAGCTCAATACTGCTTCTCTTCAGTAGAAAAGGGTGCAGAGTTCTTGCATTTTGTATGCCAGAAGATTAAGTTTCAGGTATACTATGAAACTGGAAAAAAAGCGCTGTGAAGTCTATGATTTTTTAAGTTTTTTCTAGGTCGTAGTGTTTAAAATATGTATTTTATTCTGCAAATTATGTTTTTCTCTCCCACTGGATATTCTGTTCTATCCTTCATATACTATAACTTTATTATTCCCCACCAACTGTTACTTCCTTCATTGTTACTTCCTCAAATATGCAACAGGTAGCATTATGGCAGAAGGCCCCAGACTTCTACTTACTATAGGTGGTCTCACAAGTTTTTACTTTTTGCATTTATGCAGGAAAAAGTTATGGTGTTTTTTTGTTTGTTTGTTTTGTTTTGTTTGTTTTGTTTGTTATGTTTTGTTTTAATGTAATATTGTTTACTTTTATATATGAACATACATGTGGTTTCCTGGAGATTCAGAAGTACTATCTAACCAAAAATATTTGGATGAAGACGTTGCCTGCATGTTGTCTGTACAATTTTAATGCAGTTGTAGGTGACAAACAGTGACTGTTTCCAGATCCTCTGATTCCTAACACTTTGTTTCAGCCCCCATGTGTATAAATACTTGTGTGGAAGGTGTATAGAAGTAAAGCCAGGCTCTTCTCAGTGAATCACAGGACAGGAAGTAGTAGTACAAATTCAAATACAGGAAATTCCTTTTAAGCGTAAGAGGAAACATTATTACCTTTGGAATGATTGAAAATTAAACCAAGCTGCTCAGGGATGCTATGGCATTTCCATCTTTGCAAACGTACATGGCCCGGAGCAGCCTTCTGTTGTTGGCCTTCTAGCAGGAGGAATGGTCACCTTCAGGCATCCCTTCCAACCACAGTTATGCTTCATGTGATTCTTCTTTTTTATTTTAATTTGAAAAAAAATGTTGGCTTTCTGATCCACATATTTCAACACAGTCTTTTCAGAGAGACTCAATAGAATTCTTTGTGCACACTGAAGACCAACATTGCCAAGGGAACTAAAGGTGCTTGGAGGATAGGGTAGTTAAAAATTGTTGCTCATTGAGAAATATAGCAGCTTGCATACTTAACTGTAATTTTTGGAAGCTTGGGAGTTGTAACTAACCATTCAGCTGTCCATTCCAGATGTTATGTAACAAGCATGGCTAAAACTTCCATGTTAATATTCTGTACAGATTACATATTTTTTCACCCACCCTTAAGGATTTGCTGGACTGTTTTTATCTATTAACCAGCAGAAGAATTATTAAAAGTCAATTCTATCCACTCAGATAAAGAACAGATGCCTGTCAATAGTCTACATTTATTTCCAGGTAGTCTCTATTTCAGCTATCTTTAAGGAAAGTGCAACTTCACTTTTTAACCCACTATCAAAAAAGGAAGGCAGCATGATTGTATCTTTGAAAGTCTAATTTTTTAACATGGGTTGTATCAAACTAATGCAATTGATGTTTAAGATTGTGTGGAAAGAACTATTTGAATGATAGGTTGTGTTTATTGTACAAGGTTGTTCCCCTCAATAGTACTGGAAAGATTTGACCCATCATGTCTTATGATCTTAGTGAAGCAAAGTATTTCAGAAGACTTCAAAATTATAATAGTTTGCTCGGCAAACTAGTAATCATATCAGAACTTAAGTAACAGGTGTATTATCTATTGTTTGAAGGAGAGAAATGTGATTTACTGAATATTCATGAGCCCCCAGGTCACTCTCTTCACCCTGAGTTTACTCTCTCTCATTCAGCATTCTGCTGTTCATATAAATAACAAAGAGTTTGGATGAGGCCTGTGAAGTTTCTGTCCTTAGTGTAATTGATGAGTCTATTTCACTTTGGAAAATGGTACAGCTGTCCTATGTTATGTATACATACTACAAATGTTTTGCTTTGGGTCTTTCACACTTCCTTACTGAGTATGCCACGTCTCTGCTCAGTCCTTAAAGAAGTCTTAACATTTGAAATGCTGCCTACGTTCTGTGCATTTCTCTCAATCAGCAGAAACAAATATTGTCTCATGACAAAAGCTGATAAATCCGGTTCTGTTAGCAGTGCAATTTTAGTGCAAAATGGAGTGACTCGCTGCAGCATTATAACAAGCAGATTGGATACACTCGGATTGGATTTAACATGTTTTGTTAGGGACAGAGACAGAGAAGTAGACCATCCACCCACCTTACCTTGAATAGGGCCCCCACTCTTCACATACTAGTTTATCTTGTAGCAGATAGTCTTCTCACTCAGGGCTCTGGCATAGGTGAAGCAATAGGCAGAGTCGTGGTGGTTTTACTGTTCCTGACTAAGTGCAATAGCACAGACTGTGTACAGGCAGAATGGGAAACAGCTCTGCAGAATATGATCTGAATGTTGTGGTGGACAAGCTGAACACGTCAATAACACACATCTGTAGCATGAGGATCAACCACGTGGGAAGTGGTTTATCTATTTATTGTGGTCATGATGAAGCTCTAAACAAGTATCTGGAGAAGTCATGGAATAGTGATGCTCATGACTTTACTGACTATTGCTGATCAATAAGCAATGTAATCTAAATTAGAACTCTTCAAAAAGTTTGAAGAAGGTCTTGGGAGTTCTAGAAACTACCTTCCAACCTTAATTATTTTGCTATTCTGTCAGTGGAGTGGGAAAACTGCAAGCAGGATCTCCTGTCTTAGAAATAGCCTGCAAACATTTCCCTATGCCAGACAGTGTCAGACATACTGAATTCATCTCAAGCTCTTTACTGTCACTGATTTTTGTGCTATCAACAGGTTGCCAAAAAATTGCTCTCTTTGCTTGGTTATTATTTAAAATACTAATAGTTTTCTGTGCTTATGCAACAAGTGCTTTTTTTCTCTTCACAGACACAGGATGTTTTGAGTTTCTCTTCCTTCATGATCTAACTATATGAATGACTGAAGGAGACAATTCTGTTTTTAATTCAAAGATCTTTCTCCATTATTAAATTATGGAGTTTTCAGACTTTTGATAAAATTTTAAATGATTCGTAAGTTTGTAAATGGAGTAATTCCTATTAAAAATCCTTTACAGAATGTTGCACGCCATTCAGTGTCATAAGAGCAAATTGATCTTCCTTCTTGCCATGTGAAGACCTTTTTGTCCAGAAAATATACATCATTTCTTACTTTTTCTTTGACTTCTTTCAAATATGACAAGAGAATAGCATACAGAAGAAAATGTACGTGGTTTGTTTGTTTGGTAGTTACCTTCTAGCTTATTTCAAACTTTCCCTTTCTTTGTGAGGACACTATCCTAATTCTCCAGACTGTCTGTCACGTGCTTTCAAATCAATTTTAGATGGGAATACAGAATCAATTACAATCATAATTTATGCAGGAAAAATTGTTAATCAATTCTTTTTGTATCTCAGAGCTAAGTAGAGAAACAAGCCCTCAGTATAATCTAGCATACCAAAGTAGGTTTGAACTTTCTAGGCTAAATCAATTTAGGATGACTTTTAAAAAGTAAACAAAGTTCCTGAAGTGGTATTTCTCCTTCTACTCATGTCCTTTGTGAGGAGGGGAAAAAATAGGTATGTTCCCTTCTCATGATTAATTTTCCTTGCTCAGCTTTTTTTTTTTTTTTTTTTTTTTCCCCTCTTGGAAGGTAGAGGGCAATGACTGAGAATGTCTACAGTTGATACAGAGTTTGCAAAGTTGGGATAATGGGAGGAAACAACCTGTGCTTATCAGGAAGGACCTAATGCATCCCTTCAGTAATGCAAATAAATACACGCAGCACTCTTTGCAAATTAAGAGATCCAAAATATGGTATCTGACATTTTCCATCTTCATGCAAGTCTCCAGTTCTGTTTTTTACCTTATCTATACTCTTTACAGAGAATCACAAGGACTTTGAAAATATCGGCTATTAAGTTTTGGATTTATTCTTGAACTGGTTGAAGTCTGCATTCCACAGGCATTTAAGAATTTCAGGCTTCATTTTAATTTCTGAGCTGACTTGTACTGCTTTAGACACACTAGACATATTTTTGTTTGTGCATTTGAGGAGCAGAGCCAATGAAGCCTTGTTCTTTTACAGAGCTGGTACTGTAGAATGCTGAATTCTATCTGCCTTTTCTCAGTGGGGGAGTATCTGATTGTCTCGAATTTGCCATGCAGAAACTTTGGCATCTGGGTACCTGTAATTTCTTTCTGTTTTTCTGAAGACTCATCAGTGGACTTTCAAGATGTATGTGGAGAAGTAGGCATACACATGCACAATCAGCTAAGCTCTTTTACCTAACAATGTCAGGTGAAGGGAGAGTGGAAGAAGTCAATGCTTGTCTTAGTGAAAACTTTGTGTTATAACCTAACTTGGCTGTAATATCAGTCTGTAGATAAGATCATTGTTATCCTAATGTTGATACTTTTAAAGGTGGTGGAAGAGCTTTGTATAGCTGAGGTTAAGGAGAACTGACCCAAATTGAGGCCACAGCCAGTGAAACATCTAGTCCAAGCAGTCGATTCCTGCTACCAGTTGGGTGCAAGTACAGTGGCATAAACAGAGCCAGTGAACTGCAGTCCTGGCAGAGATGTGCCAGAGCTTGCATGGAAGTGACTCATAAGCTTTTCCTTTACCGGTGGTGAACTTCATAAATGGTTAAATGAACAGTATTTCTGTGAAGCAGAGCTGAAGGGTGCCTTAGCCTGCCATGACTTATTATATAATATAGCTGTTATCTCTGCAGTGCCCTCGATGATGGCACAAATTTCCAGAGACTTTTGAGCTGATATGGCTGTTCAGAACCAAGTGTAAGACTGTGAGAAAGAAGGGCTGGGATGATGCAGGGGTGGAGTCTGGCTTCTTTGGGTTTTCTTTGACAGAAGGATTAAGGGTTTCTGGAGTCTGAAATTGCATGTAAAAGTGGGAACATGCCTGGCAAGAGGGGGAATGAGTTTTCCTTTGTAAACTCACCAGAGATAGAGGACGTGGCTGAACTATTCAATTGACTCTTAACAGCTGAAAAAGCCTAATTTATCAAGCTGTTGCAATATTGACAGCCTCTTCTGCTTTGCCTTTGCTAGCCTTTCAGTGCTCAGTTTCTCCTCTCTGTGCCTTTTACATTTTCTCTCACTGTCTAATTTGTGAGGAAACCTCTTACGGTCATCTCTGACAAGATGCCTGTGAAGACCTGACAGCGGGGCCACATTAAGCCAAGAGATAAGACGCAACTTGGAAAGCTGCTCTCTGTGTAAGGTTTTATTTTATAAACTATTGCTTTCCTTTGCTCATCTCTTTTTCTTTTGCCTGTTCCTTTTCTTGCCCAACAGAAAGGCTTCAAGGTCTTTAAACAAACTTATTTCTGCAGCCCAAGAGATGTGTGGCTTGGGCTGCTGAGTGCTCTCCTCATGCTTGTGGTGAATTAGGAGCAGCACATCAAAGAGGTGAGCACATTGTTCTCACACTTGCTACACAGGGCTCATTACCAAACATAGTGTATTTTCTGGATGCATACATTATCATCAGGCACTCTGACAAAAAGCCTTAGAATCACAGAATGTCTTAGGTTGGAAGGAATCTCAATGATCATCCAGTTCCAATCCCCTGCTGTGGGCAGGGTTGTCAACTGCTAGATCGAGTACAAGATCAGGCTACCCATGGGCCTCATCCAACCTGGCCTTGAGTATCTCCAGGGACAGGGCATCCACCAGCTCTCTGGGTAGCCTGTTCCTGCATGTCACCACTCTCTCAGTGAAAAAGTTCCCCCTGACATCTAATCCAAATCTTCTCTTTTTCAGTTTAACACCATTCCCTTTGTCCTGTCACGTGAGAGTCTTACAAGCTGGCTGGTTCCAAACAAGCGCTCAACCAGGAGGCATTGGGAGATTCTGAAGCTCACTGAGGAGCTATGTGGGGAGTGAGTGACTCCCAGGAGCTATATTGCTGTGATGTCTCCTGCTGCCCCTGAAGGCTGAGAGCTGGGATGTGGTACTTTTGGAGGAGAGCAGGAAGAAATTCCCTTCCCTAAGCATGCAGCTTAAAAGCAGAAAGACCCAACCAACCAAAAAAAATCCCTGAATTCAACATTACATTTTTAATGTAGTCAATATGAACATTAAAAAAAAACAAACGCACATGAATTAAAATGCAGGCATAGAATATCTATGGAGTTTCTGAAGAATCTTCTAAAATGGCTGTATTCTAAGTAAGCAATAACATTTAGCAATGTAGTTTAAATAAATAAATAAATAAATAAATAAATAATCCTACATCATAAGCTAAACAACTGAAATCTGTGCATTGGCAGATGCAACTGAAAATTATGTTCATTATGCAAGAACAAAGCCTTTGTTCCGGTACCCCTCCAAATGCCTTTGATGTACTTAGCTGTTTCTGCTTCAGTTAAAATTGTCAGGGAACGGTAGGGGCAGGCTGGCCCCTAAGACATAGAGAGCTGAGGCTGGCCCCAGAACAGGTTGTGCCCTCACCAATGGGACAGTCCCATGGGATCTGCACTTGGTGGGCAAAGCAGGCTCTTTGGACAGCCCCAGACAAGGTGATTGATCACCCAGGTCCTGGGGACATCTAGGGGGCCCAGCATGAAACAAAACGAGACAAGGACAAGCTGAGGGGGCCTCTTCAGGAGACAGGCTCAAGGTCCATCCAGGAGGAAGAACTAGAAGTAGGGCTGGAGAGCAGTGATAGCTCGGGGGCTGTAAGGAAGTCTTGGGCCATGGGCAGGGTGAGGGGAGACAGCTCAGGGACTGTGAGACCTGTTTAGTGGCTCTCATGGTGCCCTGACAAAACTCAGCAAAAACTCTCAGCCCCTGTGTTTGTGTTATAAAGCTTGATGGTGTCAGTGTTTTTGACAGTCAGTATACATTCATGTGCTGTAGGGGTACTTCAGATGAACATGCCGATTCTGCTTTTTCCCTTTTTAAGCACCACGCAGAGCCTTTTCTCTGCTGAAGTTCATCAGCCACCGGTCCCAGTGGGCTTTAAAAAAAAAACAAAAAAACTGTTTTGCATACTTACTGTTTCCATATTTTCTCCCAAACATTTGTTATGTGAATATTCCCCCTCCCAGAACTCTGATTAGTTACATGAGCAGAAGTGACTTTGGTATTAATGATGCTATTATATACTACGCTGAATCCATTAATAAATTAATAATACTGTCTTGTTTGTTTATAAATGAGGCTCACCAAAGGCTGTTTCAAATGAAAAATATCACTGATTGCTTGTAATTTAATCTAGTGAGTTTTTCTGCATGTGAGGCAAAGTCAATTAGCCAAACTTGGAGAGTTATAGTTCCCAACTAGATTTCAAACTTATTACAAATAATTTAGTTAAAAATAGCAACCTGGAAATATTAAGAACAACAAACAAACAAAAAAGCTACCAGAATTCTTTGGGTTTTGAAAGCCATTTTTTTAATAGTTGCTGCTTTTTTGAAATTTAGCTATCTGTGTACTTTTTTTCTGTACATTAAGAGTACACTAATTTTAAAGCACATTCACAGATTTCAAATATATTTGGATTTTGTTAGCTTGTTCTAGCACCAAAATCTGGAATTCTCGGGTTATACGAGACACAATGTTGCTGGGCAGCACAATTCATTCACAGAAGCCTGTAAACTGCAAGGTTGTGCAAGCCTTTTTTTTTTTTTCTTTTTGTCAGCTTTTTGCATTGTTGGTTGGTTTACTGTAGTGCTGCTGTCAGTATTTTACCAGTAGTCTCATAGGATCTCATGACCAGCATTTTGCCTTTTTAAAAACCATCTCATTGCTGCAGTAAAGAATTAGAACCTCTATATCAGCCATCATTGCTGTTGGCATCCTTTTATTATTATTAATGTGCTCTTGGGAAAGGAATATTGAACAGTAATTAGAAGCAAGTAAAGTACTGGAATAAGCTTGAGAAGGTCAGTTTCTAGGCAGGAAGCCTTTGATATGTTATCTTTATTTATTTTTATTTCTAATAGTTATTAATATAGTAACATGCTTTAATTTATATTGTCAAATGAAGTTTAAAATGCTACTATAGATCACACTGTTAAAAAACTGAGCAATTATTTGGAAACCACACCTCAGCAACACTGCTGATATTCAGTTTAATTCTTAACTGCTTTATTTTAATATTGTTACATGTTTTTGCTTAAAGTGATAAAAATATTTGGAATATTTTTTCATGTAGTTGTAGCAAAAAAAGTGATTGTATTTTGTAAATTGTGTGTTAAGAATTTAGATTAAATATCATTTTTTTTACAGACAGGAAATGCTTTCAGAAGAAAAAACATTTAAGTACCGAATGATATTGTAGGACATCAGATAGTATTTAGAGTATTTTTGTATCTTGTGCAGGTAGGTGTATTGTTAGAATCAGAAGAGCTGGTATAAAGCTGTAGGAATATGAAGAGATCATGTAAGATTTCTTTTTTAGCCCTCAGTGATATCAAAATAACAAACTAGCTTTGATATGAAAGCATTTGGTAGATTATTCCTTTGTTTACTTAATTGGCCTTCTCAGAAAACTTGTATGCTAGAGGGTCAGACAATATAAAATATTTTCAATTTTTTCACTATTGAAAGTTAAAGGTAGATTTTTTTTTCTAGTTACAATCCTCATCTGCAAGCATTATACATCTCTTTGTAAGATACTCTTGTTTACATTAAAGTCATTTTTCTTTCTCTAGAGGTTGCACATTCCTCCTCCATTCAACTCAGCTCTTCACCGATATCTGTGGATATATGGAGTAATAAATTGTGAAAGTTATACCAGTTTTAGATCTTTGAAGTCTAATTATCTCAAAGAGGCATTTTTAATTACCTAGTTTTCGTAAAATTATATAAAGGGAAAAGTGTCCTGGACAGGAAGTTCTATGTGCTGAGAAGGCAGTGTTGAAAAACTATTCTTTAGCAGAATGTTTTTTGTCAAAACTCTTAGGTTTTTTGTCAGTGTGATGTATGTTCTCCAAGTTGTGCCCTAGTATGTTTTTAGCAAATGTGAGATAGAAGGCAAAGACCTTCTACTTCCATTCCCTTCCCTTTTTTGTCTCCAAATCTATAAGTTGCATGTGTGTGGTTGCATTGCCCAGGTGACAGTAACGCTTTTTGTTGGAAAATAGCAACAATTATTGTTTATTATCACTGCTGAGCCTTGAATAAATGCTTTCAATTAGGATTTGACAGTTGGAAAATATTATATGGTTACTCTGTTGAAGATTAAGGCAGTAGTCTTCATTAACTACTTAACAGCAAAAGTAAGCACAAACAAACATTATTTAAAGGCAGTGTGTGCTGTACATCTAATTTATAAATCAAAGGTAGATGTTATAAGATTTCAGAAGAAACATTCTTTTATATTAAGCTCTTAAGTATCATTTTGCTAAGAAGCCTGAGATCTCCCAACTACCAAAACATCTAATTTAGCACAGCTTTTCTTTTCTAGCACCTTGGGGAATCTGAGATGACTGTGTAAATTGAAACAGTAAGTCTACAGGAGGTCATTTTTCTTTAGGAGTGTAACCAAGGGAGGTGAAGAAAAAATTCCTTGAACAGGTAACATTTTGGGAGGTCACTTGATAATGACCTCTCGATTTATCTCTCTCTCCAGAAAGCAGTTTGTAGTAAAAATATTTCTTGCAGAACAGGCCATTTCTCTTGGCCATGTTGCTCTATTTTGTTTTTTTTTCCTTACCCATGGCAGAGACAGTGAGAAGAAACTGTGGAGAGAAATAACAATACTTATTTTCATATGCTATAATTCATAGATGGCAGAGGAAAGTAGTGGTGTGCCCACCACATAGTATGTATGTGAGGTATGTGCATTCCACACCTGTATTTACTGTAGATGTATATAGAGAAATTTATTTGCTTCTTCGGCATCATAGCTGAATGAGGCACTAACAAGCTTGATGCCTCTTTATGGAATAAACCCTGTATGCTGTTCTTTAATGGGTATAAATTTTGAGTCTGGAATCAACATAGACATATCTATACAAGCAACAGAAGAGGATGGATTAGTTGAGAATAAAACTCTCACCAGTCTATTTGGATTCTTCTTAACTGTCTATGTGTGATTTGGGTATAAGGATAAAATTTTACGTGAAATTTTCACTGTTCAGAAGTGCTTACTTTCACATCTACCTTTTCAGGCAGATGTCATTGCAGAAACCTTCCACTCAAATTTTCTGCTTTAATAAAATTACCAGTCATAATTATGTAAAGCTAGGGACCATGTTTAGCCTTCATTGATGTAAGAGCTATCAGACCTTCTGCTAGGTGGAAAATGCAAGTTGAACTGTGATTTGGAAATTTTCTGTTGTTGTGAATTTAGGGAATTGCATTGCTTAAAGGTGCTGTGTGAGAATTATCCATGTTATCTCAAGTGATGCACTGGGATCTTAGGTGCATGTTAGTTACTTTAGTAATGAGTTGAAATGGCTCATGAGAGGTGCAATAGTTTGGTCTTTTCAAAAATAACCTCTCCTCTAACTAGAAACTTTACAAGTCTTCAAATCCATTCAGCCGAGAAATGAAAATCATTCCTTTTTATTGATATAAAGATACCTTTTGCTGCCTGAGATCAGAAGACATGAGAGGTGGTAGCTGGGATGTGCATGTTCAGGAAAGCTGAGAACAGTGAAATTATTCTGTTGCAGCACTGTTGCACAATGTCTATACCAGATTAACCAGAGCTGCTGCTTCTTCCACTGAAGCTCTCTGACTCTGGAATATTTGCAGATCAGACCCTTCTGTGAATGCAAATGAGACTATGCAA
This sequence comes from Perdix hodgsoniae, assembly GCA_035772895.1. NCBI lineage: Eukaryota > Metazoa > Chordata > Aves > Galliformes > Phasianidae > Perdix > Perdix hodgsoniae. Next base: position 480,561 of record JAPSGF010000092.1, read on the forward strand.
GTTGGATCCACAAGTAGGAAATGTGAAGATACCTGCTTATGTCAGTGTATAACTGGCTTTCGTGAGCATGCACAATGCTGTCTTAGTGACAGAACATAAAAATAAAATGAAAGTAATTACAAGCTTTTTCAACTCTGAAGTGGCTGGCTGCACAATCCCACTTCCGATGGGTCATCCCAGAGCCCAGGCTGTCAGGTGAGCTTGTAGTTACAGAGACAGGCTGAGAAAGATTTGCCTTCCCTGATTCTTTTTGTTCTCATCTGAAAAGTCTGTTCTCTGTATAGCCTTCCGCAGCTTGGCTCTGCGCTGACACTGTAATAGATAAGCAGCTCTGAAAACTGCTTCTTGGTTGTTCAGGTGCTTGACTGCGTATTTAAATAACTTATCTTAAGCAGCTACTTTTAAAACAAATTCAAGTGAGAGTCATAAGTGACGTTTTGGAGAGAAACACAGGGATCCTTTCTTTGGTGTTAATTCTGCAATGTGTAAGGTGTGTATGCCTGGAGCAGGTCATGAGGCCATCAAGGCATTACAGAATGCTATATCTTAGAAATATACACTCTCTCTCTTCCCCTCGATTTTCTGAACATTTACAAAATAGAAACAAAACTAACTCTAATGAAAGGAAGAGCCCATTATTCTTCCTAATTGGCTTTTCAGTTAAATTTACAGTACAATTTTTTTTTTTTTTTTTTAATTGAGACTGAAGCTCAACAGTACCATCATTTTCCTCATGGTTGCTTCATTTTGAGCACTTCTGAGTACAATGTAGGTAAGAACAAATACTTTCGTTTTGAAGCTTGTGGGAATATCTCCTTTTCCTTTTCTCTTTACCAGTTCCAGCAGAGTGAACTTGATATATATTCCCAAGGAATTAAATTCACTGAGAACTGTGGAGTTTACTCTGGAAGAACTTCAGAACATTTTTTCCCATCTTTTTCTAATGAAAAATACTTTTTTTTCCTTCAGTTCATAGGCTCTAAGGATCAAAGGCAGCCTTTTGTTAAAATGGGAGATTGTCCTGATGTTTTTAAGCAGATTTTTTTCTTCCCTTGCTGTGTTGCTGGCTGACTGCACCTTAACTAAACCCCTCTAGCTAAGAAATGTCTGTTTTACACTTTTGCTTAATGTGTTTATAGCCCTTAGGATATTTTGGACTCCTCCAGGACAAAACAACCCAAGCATTTTTAAAAACATAATATTCACTATTTGCATTCCCTATAGAATTGTCAGATAAATCCAGTACATTTTAGTCCTCCATGTATTTAGATTTTATTATATTGAAGGCTGTAATCATATAATCCTTATTTCATAAAACCATACATCAGGAATTTCTACTGTATTTGAAGGTAGGATTTTTTTTTTCACTGTATCTATATTAAATTGTTTTAGCATAGGTAATAGAAATACTTACTAGTTTGTCCTCTTGATTCGTGGTCTTTTGACATTTGGTAGTAATATGCTAGTGAGCTTTCTGCATTTTTTTCCTACCATTAATTAATTTACTTATATTCTGGTATTATTGGGGAGAAGGAAGGGCTGGTTACTGCAAAGGAAAGTTGAGCTGAGAGCTGAGTGTGGTATCAGTGCTGGTGGGGAGGCAGAGCAGTGACCACCTCAGCAAGGAGCCAGGTTGTTGAGAAGCAAGCTGGTTTGTCCTGGCAACAGAACGTTTAATTCCTTCTCAAGAGTGACTTCCTAGTTCCTGAATCACAGGATCACAAAATGGTTGGTGTTGGAAGGAACTTTTGGAGACCATCTGGTCAGGGAAGTTCAAGGAAGGTTGAACTGCAGAAGGCTGCTCAGGGCTGTATCCGGATGGCTTTTGAATATTTTCAGGACATGAGATGAGATAAATTTAAAAGCTGAATTGGGTCTTGAAATGTTGGCATCCCTGAGCTAATTAGCTAATTCCATCTACCAGACTGGGTATCTCCATTCAGGATAGGCCAACAGCCCCACCCTCCTCTAAATACAGTAGGAATTACTGAACAAAAG
>JAPSGF010000092.1:482568-638614 GCA_035772895.1 Perdix hodgsoniae
AGGATGAGGTATTTGAGCCACTAAAAGAAATCCAAACCAAACAAAAAGAAGCACTGATGGCTTTGTGTTATGAAATTGTAGAGGTGATGGGGAATTGGGCTGGGAATGTAGCTGCCATGGTATTTAATTGGCTTTTCTTATCCTGTACTGCAGTGTATAACATTTATAATTCTACGCATAACATATGTACCAGTTCTGTTTAATAGATATTCTAGTTATGTCCTTCAGCTGTGAAAAGGTATTTTAATTTTTATCCTTTTAACAGACTCAGATTTCAGTAAAACATATCAAGTGTCTCTTATAAAATTAACCTAAGATGGATGAGAATTGTTAGTTTTGTTTTACCAGCTGTCTTGATGAAGCCTGTTGACTTTTCTTTCCACTCCCTCCCTACTCTTCTCTCTTTCAGGACAGATGGGGAACAGTGACATGACAGGACAACAAAACCATAGGTACTGAGAGGAGGAAGGATTAATGCACCTTACTTTGATTTGCTTTTATTAACATCTATTTAACTCTAGTGCCTGAATCAATTTGGAAAAGAATCTCTTTTGTTGAAAGCTCAAACTTACCTGTTGCTTTCATTGTTGTGTCACTTACAGTCTGAAAACTCTGAAACTGAGACGTGGCATTGGTATTTCAAATGTTAAAAGAAAAAAAAAACACTAATAAAAAAAATAAAGACTTCATTTCTTTATTTCTTAAAGAAAGCACGTTGAGCAAAATTTGGATTTAATAAAGACAGACAGAAATGTACAATTTTAATTTAGAAAATAGAATGGATTGATATTCATCTAAACAAAACCATGATCGCTGTGGAGGCAAGTTTGCTTTTACAAACTGTTTTTCTGTTATGACAGTGAACTTCTTAAAAAACATTTCTCAGATGGCATTCATACAAATATCTAGTAATGACTTATGAAGCTATTTTGATTGTAGTGGTTAGCTATCCAAAAACTAATAATTATGTAGCAGTGACAGATAAAATTTGCATTGATAGCCACTAATGCTGGTACAACTTTAAAGTAAAAGAATGTTTGAATGGTATTATTCCATACTGTGAAATGGAATCCTGATATCTTGTTTGTTTGTTTGTTTAATTATACTTAGATTAAATTCAAAGCAGCCAGCTGATCTTAGCAGCTGGTAAATATTTACTGCTCATTTGCCAAATTCCTCAGAGCATAAATTTTTGCCTTTTCTGTGTGCTAATACTTAATGGAGAACTGATTCCTGAAAATTTCCACTTTAGGAAGTAGAGAGGGTAGTGGGAGCCCAGACATTTTTATGTACTTCTCTCTCATGACAAATATATACGTAATGCTGGGAATGTTTGAGAGCTGGATGCTGTCGATGTTGTTCATAAAACATGTCTGCCTTGAAAACACACCAACATTTGAGCTAACGGGCTGTTACTAGTGTTCTTGGTGGAGTATACCTGTGTCCATGTTTCTTATAGCTTTATTTAGCTTCATCCAAAGGGATTAGTGTTTAAGAATTAATAGGAATATCACAAGAGATGTGCAGGTTGGGTTTGTGTACTGAAGCGGTAGGCTTCAGACTACAGTGAAAGCCACCTGACATTTGCTTTAGAAAGTGCGGAGGAAAGACATTTACTTTTTGAATGGTATATCAACTGTTGGGTATGTGGGTATGTGGATGTATCTGTTCTTCTGAGCAATGGAGCATTATCAAGCAGTAAAATGTATGAGCTTCTCAGAAAGTGACCTGGAATATGCTTTGGGCTGTTGTGCCACACAAATCCCAGTATGCATCTCCCATGAAGAAAAGGGGTGTCTGGGAAGGACGTGGCCAATGAAACAATTTTAGCAGAGAATATAATTGATCGTTAAAGACCAGTATACTGTACAGCTGATCAACTGATATCAGCTGATCAAGCTGACATCTTGTTACATCTGTGCTCAAGTAAGAGACCAGCACTGACAACTCCAGAAGTTCAGGTATTATCACCCAGAACTGAGAAGCCATGAAAAGTATACAGAGTGCTGCACTTTTTTCAGCCTTGTTTTGGCCTGTAGTCCTCCTGACGGGCTCTCTATGAGGGTATCATGACCATTGTTGACTGTTGTATTCAGTTAAATTAAAGGGGATTTCACTCGACTATCCAACCGACTTCATATAGTCGCAAAATCCTGCCTGATGGTGCAGAGGCTGTAAGCTCTCAAGATTTGTAATTAAATCAGGCCACATGACTTGCTTGAAAGATGCCTCTGTACACTCCTTCAGCAATGAATAAGAATTGACTCTAAACATTTAAGAAGTCTTAAGAAAGTAACATAGCAATTTCCTTTTGTTTCCCCAACAAATAAAATTGATATACTTCAAGTACTTCTTCCAGCAGATTGTGATCTGTTTGGCTCCTAAACAGAAGAAGTATTTCATGAACTTGAAATCTATTAGCTTAAAGAGAAAGTGGTAATACAAAAGGCAAAGAAAAAAGCACCCAAGTAGTTTCAATGTAGTTGTTAATACTGCATCTGTTTTTACCTGTCCTTTTATTGTTTTAATGCATTTTTCATTTCTTTCCCCAATTACTTTCTGAGTATTTGAAAGTTCTGAGCTTTGGAACTTCATTAGATGTATTTCATGAAGGAATCAACTTATTTATAGTTGAGTTGTGAATGCTATGAACTACAGAAATTCTACATAGAGTATACTTGTAATACTCTAGACCAAAAGGTTTAGATACTCATGTGAAAAGTTTTAGCAGTGTTCATCCTCTCCTGAGGAGGTGTGTTTTTAATAGCGCTGGTTGATGATGTAAGAAGTCTATCCTCCTTAAGAGATTTTGAACTTGACACGTTTCTTGAAATTCTACAGAGTGTATTCAAGTGGGATAGATCATTTGGCATCTTGCAGTTGTGCATTTACAGAGAAAGGCAAACAGTTTTCAGACATTAGAATATGATAAATAATGAACAGAGAAGACAGCTGATCTTCCTGTCCTCTAGTACTTTCCTCAGTAAGGCAAGCACAGGATATTTTCAATTATTCATGAACTTTTACATGTTAGTAACTGAGCCCAACCCTTCATCTTACAAACTTTTTTGGTTTCTGTTACCACAGGCTTCTCCTTTCATAATGAGATTATTTAATTCTGCTAGAGCCTGCTTTTAATTCTGGATGGATATAGCAATTTATTATCTCAGAGTAATGGTCATAAGGAAATGAAGGGTTACTGCCTTGGCTTAATATTTCATAGAAGAGAGCACTGCATTATGCCTCTGAGAACATGAAATTTCAGATTGTGCCTCTCAATATATTCCTTTAGAGTCTTTCACTGAAGCATTCATACAGCGATGGGTTTTTTTGGTTGTTTTTTTTTTTTTTTTTTTTTTTCCTTCTGCTGTTTCTTTCATAATCATATGTTAATGCTGGTCCTGCTCTCCTGACTGGCACTTCAGTGCCTCAAGACATTTGGGTATGGGTTGTAACACTAGCGAATTGCCACATACGAGGAAATTGCCCATTTGCCACCAACACTATATCAGAGAGGCAGCAGGAGGTCCTCGCTGCCTTTCATATGTGCTCTAAAGTTAATGCTTTTATTAGCAGGGAACTGTGAAGAAGAATATTCTTTTTTTATTCCCAGGCTATTTGCTGTAAGTTCTTCTTTGTCAACTTTTGCAGTGTTTTTTTTGACAAGGAATCTCAACGTTCTGTGATAGCCAATTAATTAGCATGTGTTTAAAAGCCAGCTTTGGAAATAGAGTACCATATTTCATGGCCTATCTGTATTAATGTTGCTGCAAATACAGTGTTTTCATAAATATGTAAGCAATATGTCAGCAAAAACAAACAAACAAACAAAAAAACCAAACAGGTGTGTGGATTTGCCTGAAGTAAAACATCTTTTGCTTAACTATTAAGTTGTTGCACATTGTTGAATTTTTATTGTTATGACTAGTCAATACCCATGAGTTTATTGTTATAGCTGTTTTATTCTTTTATATGTCTTGTTGAAAAAAAAATATTCTTTTACCAGTGTTATACTTAGAAATATTTACAGAAAAAAAATCCATCACAAAAGAAGTACCAAAATTCCCAGAACCTGGATAAGTAATTTAAGTTGCATCGAGTTTTTGCACAATTTGTGTGATTTTACTGCCTCAGACGAGGATGAGAGTATCAGAGGTCAACCTAAAACACTTGATCTAAAAAAACTGCAGATAAAACAGTGGCCAATGGTTTATGATACAAATTCTCTTACGAAACTTATTTGTTTACTAGACATGAACTATGTGATTATGTTGAACTAATTAGTTTCCAAGTGACAGAAAGAATATTGTGCTAGGGAGCTGAATAACAGAATTCATCAAGAGTACTTAGCTAATGGAGGGAAAAAGGACTTGCACTTGTCAAATCCTGTTGTTAGCATGGCAAGTCAGGAGATCACAGAGATCAGAAAAGAGAAAGTCATGGTCAGAAAAGGTGGAATGATACTACAGATAAAAAGCATATTAAAATAGAAACTTTCTAAAGATCCAGCTTGAGAAAGAGGGAGCAATATTAACAGAAAAAGAAAACATCAGAAGAGAAGGGGAAAATGGAAATGTCCAGAAAGTCTCTTGTTAATCCACAGCAAGGTAGAAACCTAGAGTATTGAATTTGTTACCTACATCTTGGAATCTTTTAAATAATCATTAATTAAAGATTAAGACTTATTTGAAATCAGATAGCATCCAATAAATTGGAGCATCACCACTGTCAAATGCTTTGCAGATGCATTTGTCTTTTAAGCAGAAGTTTTCTGAGTGTGCATGACAGAGCCCTTCTGCCAAAGAATAATAGTTAACTCTATTTCTGGAAATATGAGAAAATGTTAACAAGACATGTGAAGGTCTCTGGATATTACTAATGTAGAAAGAAAAATCTATATAAAACAAAAGACTTTGTTTAATATCGTGGAGAGTGGGAGCATAAAGATTATGAAAATCCTTGCTTAAATTTTAAAATGTTAGATGATCTGTACTCTGGAAGAACTTCTATGCAATAAGAAGCTATGTGTATAAAGAGAAATATCCTTTTCCTCTTTGAATTATTGTGAAAGGAACAAACAGAGATGTAGTGTGCATAGTAGCTCTCGTGGACCTCGAGCACTGTGCAGAGTGGCAGATGCTGTATTGTTAAAGAAGAAAAGAACAAGGAAAATAGCACTTGTGTTGAATGTTGGAGTACAAGTTTATATGTCAAAGCAGGGTCTCCTGTAATGTGTGGGCAAGCACGCTGCTTGATTACCACTTAATCCAACAAAAATATCAAGGCAGGTAAACACTGCACTTCCCCACTAAGTTCGTATTGCCAACTTTATACAACTCATGTTGATGTTTGTGTCTTCTTGTTTGTCTGCCAATGCACGCTTAATGTTTGGATGTTATTATTTTTTGTCTTTGGCAAACAGTAGGCACTGATGTGCAACTGATGGCTTCAGCAAGATGCAGAAGGCCGTTTTGCAAACAATATTCTTTCATTCGCATAAGCAGTGTCTTTGGGGATAACCAGAATAAATTACAAATCTCCTCACTTATTAGCAGCAACCTGTGCTATATGACTTCGCTGATGTGAGTCAAGGCAGGCTTTTCTCACAGTTACATGGGTGGAAATCTTTCAAAGCACTGAATTGTGCTCTGGGTGTTTTGTTTTGTTTGTTAACGTTTGTGATGTTACCATTGCCAGTGCCACAGAATTATAATCTGCCTGGACTAAACAGTGAGACAATTCTACTGCCTTCCTTCAGCATCCTCTCCTCAGCTGCAATAATGCAAACAGGAGGCATTTATCCACTGGAATCATAATTTGAGACCAGCACAGGCAGAAATAAGAAATACATGTAGCCAGAAGTGCCCACTTGAAGCATGTTTGTGAGCTAAAAATGCTTCTGTTCAAATAGGACAAACAAGTCCTCTCTGAAAACATCTTAAATCAAATTGTTGGCTTGAATTAGTGTGGAGCTAATTCAGAGAGTGATGCCCAGGAATCCTAGCAACAACCCAGTTACCTGTGGTATTGGTTTGATGCAATTACACAGATGTGGGCTGAGTGCAGCTCTGCAATATCTCTATTCATAGGTGAGCATGCTAATTCTGGATGTTTATTCTCAGTTAAGTACATGTTCCCATCTGGGTATAACATCTGTGCATCGTCTCCTTACCTGTAAATTAGAGATTCTAATACCTGTTCCAAGATTTGTGGCAAATTTTTCATGCGGTGCTTTCTTTTCTGTTGCTTAGAATTGTAGCAGAGGAGATGACTTACGTTTTATTTATTGATGAAGAACATTTTAAAAGAGTTGGTGATAGTAATGTTTGGATTAAGTCCCTTTGATCCTTTTTTTTTTTATTTCAGTATTGCTGAATATTGATGAGTCAATGGTTATATGTTTAGAAATGCTGTATTTTAATTGATTTCTAGTCTTTCAGTATTGTCATGAGGTCTTCAACAATCATAGAGGGAACAAAATTTGTAGGCTATAATATTGCAGATTTATATTGGAGGCACATGCAAAACTGAAATGATTCAATGGTGTAGGTATACTGTAGGAATGCTGACAAACAAAAACAGCCTCTTCTCTTCCTCTTTCTCTGCTCTCCTAGGATGAGCAAATGTTTGCTTCCTGATGTTTCTTGCAATGAGCATGCTTAACAGAAGATCTCCATGTAACTCATCTGTATATTATTAGATATAACCAAGATCCATGCTTCATTTTAACGATGAGCCAAAATAAAATCAAAAATGTAAGCAAAAACACTAATGAACCATTAGGGCTAAAGTATCAGCCAGCACATCAGAAATGATGTTCAATCTGCTTTTCAATGTATTTTATTTCCATGCAGAGCAAACATTTTGAGTAATCTAGAAACTTGAAAATGTAAAAATGATTTTATATATATACGTAGTAGATCATGTTTTGCAGCTGAAACTTAGTTAAATTTATTATGTTTATTATAGTAGTTATTAGGAAGCAGCAACAGAATAGATCCATACTGAGAGAAGGAACATATTGAGTTAATTTATGAATCTTAAGAGATGAGTTGATATTATACAATTGGATGGAATATTTCTTTTCATGGTGGTCTTTAACAGCAAAGATTTGTTTGAAACCATTTCTTACTATTTTATGATAATAGTATAAAATTACCATTTCGCTTTTATTCCTCTTATTTTTGTTTTCTACCACAACTTCTTTACACTTTTTCCATAAAAATGATAAAAGAATAACCTACAAAGGAAGAATTGGTGCTGCTTCCTTATTAACATTGGGGAAAAGAAACAATCTTATATTTTTAATATTTGTAATGCAAGTGATGTTTCAGCTGGACTGTTCTCTTTTTTTGCTCTTTGGCCACAAAGATGAAATAAACTTTTCCTTTGGTGTTTTCAGAATGAAAGTGTTTTCAGAGAAGTGTGCTACTTTTGCAAAAATATTCCTTTCTACATGTTTTCAGTCTCAAATTTGAGAAAAGAGACATGCTTTGTCCTTAAAGGACACTAGACTGTTGTTTTCTCATCCGTTAATGTCAGTTTAAAGTGGATGCTGAATCTCTTCGGTTTTATCGCTAATGGCAGTTTTGGCTGCGTATGTGTCTCCTGGTTTTCAGTGTGCATGGAGCAGGCCAAAGGGGAAGGAACAGAAGAGGAACAGGTTTTGTTACAGGTGAGCCCAGGGTGCTTGGAGGTTGGGTGCTGGATTTTGTTCACTTCCCCTGAGCCCTGGGTTGGCAATGTGCTTCTTGTCAGATTCTGCACAGCACCAACAGTTCTGTCAGCAGCTTGTATGTTCCAGAACTTTTTCCTCATAGTTATTGATACTTCTACAGACAGACTTCGAGCTATTTTGGGTAGTATCAAAGTGTTTTTACTGTTCTTCAGATGTTCATTTGCCAGAAATGCACTGTCTGTCATAAGCCTCTTTAGGAGGACCCTGGATTCTTTCATGTTCACCCCCTGCTCAGCCCTGTGCTGATATAAATTGCACAAGAGTTTTAGTATTAAATGGGCTACAATGCAAGAGTGTGAATTATTACCCAGGTGGATACTTGTCACTCCCTGCCGGAAACACTCATGGAGTTCTTTGGGTTCTCAGTGAACACTGAAACCTCAAAGCTCATGGATATGAAGAAAGCAAACCGAGACCGACTGCTTGTTGCAGGAGTCTGTCAAAAACCCAGTCCCTCAGTGACTGTGCATGATAGCATTACAGAAGCCTGAGGAGAAACTTGCTTTCAAAGCTTTGAAGAGATGTTGTCAGCTGATCCTGGCTGGCAGAAAAATCACCTAAAGGAAAGTCTGTTGGCCACTTCAAATGTAATTAATTCAGTTATCTTCCTGGGGAGGCTACAAGATTTGCTAGATTTCAAGTGAGTCCTACGGAATTCTGATATAAACTTCTTGGATGACTGTCTGAAAAACAGAGGTACTGAGCCTTTGAGGGTCCTGTGTTTCCAGAGCTGCCATCTGCTAAGAGCTTCAGGTGAGTGTTGGTGGCCTTGGGCACAGCCCAGGATGTAGCAGGGGGTGGCCAGGTTTAGTGTGGGAAGGGAGGTGGGATGTAGCCCAGTTTAGCTTTGTTTGTGACACACTCATCAGAAATACACCCAAGGCTTGGTCCAATGGCTTTCATATCATAGCATATAAATGGATGATGTTTCAGAGTCTGCCAGAAGAGCTCTTTTTGATAATGACCTCTTGCATATAAAGACCTACTCAACTGATAATATCAAATAGCCTGTTCACTTCAGTAAGGAAGATGCTCTGCCTCTAATTGTTTTCCTGTTTATGACAGATCTTTGACTGTCAAGGAAAATGCTCAGGCTTTTCAAATGTGCTTTCCTGACACAGCTAAACTGATCCAGCAGCTATCTGCCTCTCAGGCAGGATGCCTGTCCTGTTCCTATGCCATTGGCTGGTCTTGTGTTCTGGATGAGTATTTTTAGTGGTCTGAGACAGTTAACTGTTTGAGGGAGCTAAACTTATAAGAGATGGCAACAGTGAGAGCGGTGTTGGTGTGTTTAAATTCCTCATAACATGAACAGCATGTCAGTGCTGAATGCAGTTAGCAATGACAGCATGCAGTCTAGCTTAGCTGAATGGTCAAAGTTCATGCATAGGTACTTTTTTGTCAGTGAAAAAGTTAGGTATGTAGAGGATCTTTGTTCATTTTTTCGGGAGTGGGGGGTGATAAAAAGCAACACTTATCTGTACTGATTATTATCCAAGGTGGGATCATCTTCCTTCATTGCTAAAGAACGATACATGCGTGATATAATGAACTTGAGAAAATGTAAAATGATAAAAGAATGAAGAAAGCTTGGAATGTTAAATTTGTTAGAGGCAGGAGTTTCTGTCAGATGTTGCTGATGTTGTTACAGTTTACCTTGTTTTTCTCTGTCTTATGTTGTTGTTTTGTTTTGTTTTCTTTTATATTTTTTTCATCATCCAGTGCTATCAATCTGCTATCTTCACATTCTCCTTATCAGTTTTTAATTATGACACAACTACCACACTGCTTAGCTTCCCATCTTTAGGATAGTAATTACCCGTTTATGATCTATTCTTATGTTGCTTCTTCTAGATGTTCTATTTTAATTCTGCTTACCCTGATATGCATTCACTAGTGTCTTCATCTGTATTTTAGTTTCCATCACTCCACTTCTAGTACTTCAGCGTTCTCCTATTTTGCATCCAGAATTCATAACTGATCATTTCATTCTGTAGGAATCTTTGGTTTAAGTGTAGTTTTTTCAAGTATTTGTCCCACTCAGGACTGCAGCCTATTGCTGACTGACAAAGCACCAAGTTTAAATTGGTGGTGTATTTTCATTCAAAAAAACAACAAAAAAACACCCAAAAGCAAACAGAAAAAAAAAACAATTCTTTATTAATTCTACAGAGGACAGAAAGAAATCTTACTGTTCCAGAAAGCATGCATGTTATGCAGGGCTTCTGGTGGAAAGCAACCTGTCACTGCTTCCAGTCCACTTAAATCTAAGACGTATTAACCTGGGTTATTTGTTTGGTTGTGGCTCATGGGAAATCAGTATGTAGCATCTTCAAGGAAGCCTGATTCCAATTAATATATTAAAATTAATGTCATATATTTCATCTATCAAAGAAATTACAAGTTGATTCAGATTTTTGTTGTACAGCAGTATTATCTTCCTTATTCAGAGTCAGTAATCTAATGGGCATTTATAGCAGGTTTTAGTAATCCAGTCCCTAAAGTGACAAAAGACTCCAACTGTGGTAATATCAGTTACTAACCATCTCTTGGGGACTGCTGCAGGGCAGTGCAGATGTGTACCCAGTCATGGGGGCTGCCTGACAAATATCCTTGTCCAGGGATTCCATAGAAGTCTTTCAGGCAAAGCAAGCAAAAGGATGTGTAACATTTATTGTCACCACTTTTTAACAAATTGGAGTTAAATTTTCAGCAGTTAGTTACCCATCAGTAAATTCTCCATCTCTGCGGATCTGAGTCTGCTAGATTAGCAAGCAACACTCGTTCACTGATGTTTTTAGCTCTTCCTGTGGGTGGTTTTGCTGTCTTTCAGCAGGTAAGGGACCCATTTCACAACCACACTCCCTTGGGGAAGGCAATGCTTGTGGACCTTCCCACTGCTTTGGAGTTTGGAGTCATTTCCAGCCTGTACAAGGCTGGAGGGCCTGGGGCAACAGGAGGGCTGCCTGCTACCTTGGCAGGGCACATGTCTCCTGGTTAGCATATTGCAGAGTGTGGTTGCATGACAAGTGTAGCACAGCTCTTGCAAGTGACTTTGGCAATGTCTTCAGCCTAGCAATTCAGAATTTGTGCCCAGTTCCTGAGAATGCCTGTCTAAAAATCTTCTATTTTTTCAACTCAACCTACTGATTTGACTATAGGGGTCCAGTTAGACACTAGTAGTTCTCATTGTAAATAATAATAATTTAAAAATCACATCTTTTCTTTATAGCTGGAGAACATAATATTTGTGCTGCAATCAGCAAGCTTAGCAGTGGGCTTTAACTCTTACCTTTTCAGTGACAGATAATTGTCTTTTCCAATGGCATGTAGCTTTCCATCCTTTTGCAGAGTGGTTTTATTATATTAAATCTAGTTATAGACAAAGCAGCTAAAGACACACAAATTTTATCAATGTGTATATGCATCAGTGAGAAATACTAATATATGGACTAAATTTTTAAAGTGTTAGATATAAGGGCCTGTACAAGTTCTTTTTAATTTTCTCCCTTGAGAATTGTGCTTTAAAATTGATTTTACGTTTGGATTGGGGCATACTCTTGGTTTTAAAATAAATAAATAAAATTCCGTGAGGAATTTGTGTTCTGTATATTAGTGGCAATATCTTGTATGTTGAATAAAACTGAAAGAATAAGCAATTTGTTATTTTAGCAGAGGTATTCATTCAGTAAAGCATGCTTTGTGTAAGGCACAGGATATTGTACTGTGCTGCAGCTCTACAATATAGTGCAGGAGAAGGCAGATAATCTTTCAAAGACTTTATTTCTGTTTGTTTTGGATTGCACAGTGTTCACCAGGGGCTTCCATTAGCCCTTCGCCATTTTTATGAACACTACGATCAAAATAACAATGACATTTGTAGGATGAATGCTTCACTTAAAATGTTCAAAGAAGCAGTGTTTTTATATGTCAGCAGTCTACTTAAGCACCCTACCTGAATGAATGAATAGCTAAGCAAAATGCAATTGTAGGAGCATTGTCACAGTGATCATTCTGCCATATTATCAAGCTGTTGTACTCCTGTTACCTTTCAGACAGTCGTCATTACTCAGCAGGAGCAAACTGTGGGGACTGTGTGAGAGTTGTGATAATCTGATAAACTACATTTTAATGTTTGCCAGATCATTTTGTTAACTGTGAAACTCTAATTCAAGTTTTCTTTCATTATAAAATTGCATCCTATGCCTTTATTCGTTGGTTTTTATTTTAATGAGAAAATGATCAGTATGGAGAGGCCTCTTATGGGAACGTTAGTAAGAAACTCAAAAATCTCTGGAGGTAGTTCCAGGCTTAATATTTTGTCAGCTGTCAAGAATTGATCTGATCTAATTGCGTTTGATAAAATGTAATGGTTTGGGAGTCACTTTAGTGGTAATTAATCCCTCTTGCTTAAGGATTTTCACAAACTCCAAAAACCCATTTTGTTGCTTTAACAACAGAGACGATGTGAGTTCATTGGGGAAGTTCTGTTAAATGTCCCTGTTTTGACACATACTTTGAAGAACTTATCTTTAGAAACAGTATTTTTAAAATGGTAGAAGAAAGTAGAATTTACTCCCTTGAAAATTGTTTCTTCTCCCTGCACATTTCCTTTTTAGATTGATAGGGACCATTTCAAGGTTAATGGTGAAGGCAAGACTGGTTCACTTACAGTTTATATAAGTAAAAATGTGCAAACTGTTCAATAAAACAAACAGTATAGAAGTAAATTGAAGAAATTATATATATAAATCCAGAAAGCACAATAAAATTTGGAAGAATTCCCTGTGGACATAAAGAGGAAAGCAATTTTCCTCAACTCCAGTTAATTTGTTCACAGGCAGCCTACTTTCTGAATAAGTGAGTAAATCTTATCACTTCATTTTTTTAATATCTATTTTTAATATAGAAGTGTGTAGGAATCCAGAGTACTGAAAATAATGCCACATCTATCACCTTCAATCAGAGAGGGGTCTGACAAGCTGTGTCATTAAGTCTCATATCTCCCATGCAGTTTGAAATAGAAGAGATGGAGGGCATAGAAAGTTTTCAAAATGTTCAGACTAACTGTTGGCATTCTCTTAAATTCATAGAACTTCTTGAATAAAAAGACATATTTGAATTAACTTTGAATCTGTATGAATCTTTATTCCAAACAAGGTTGTATGTACATTCTTTGATAAAATACAGCAAGACCCAGTGTATTCTATTTTGAATGATGCACATCACTAGGAACATGACATGTTTACTGAGCAGCTATTTTGCTTAATTTTATTCTACGATGTATTGTTGATTGCATCATCTTTTGTGAAGTAGTTTTTCTTCGTGGTTTTTTTTTTTTTCTGCATTATGAAATCTTTGTAAAATAAGATGGGTTTATGGCATCTATATCTTTCCTAACTGTTCACAGCGTGGTTACAAATCACATCTACTACCTCAATAATATCTGTTCAGTTTGTTACCAAATTATTCCCTGTCACCATTTCATTTATCTTTTCACCTCCTATTTCTACTGCACAATAAAGTGGCCATGTTGCTATTGTAAAAAGTGCAGTATATTATATCATAAAGTTTCTTAAAGTGTATACTGATGATTTTTGTGAAAAATGAACTTAAACAGAACTTTATTGAGTGGATTAGACCAGTAGTCCTCATTTTCTGTCTTGTATTTTATCTTCAGAGAGAGGATAAGGCTTCCATAATGAAAATTTGTCAATGATATGTCCATAGAGGACCATATCTTTCCATTTGCTTCTTTTGCAATGTATCGGGTATCTATAGCCCTCTGTACATGTTTATACAGCTACATGGCTCTGGAGATATTCTTATTTATATTAATTTATTCACATTATGTTGCTTTTCTGCTTATAACCTAAAAAAACTTTTTTTGTTGTTGTTTCGTTTTTGAACTGTTTTCCTGTCTTCAAACATCTGAGTTTTAGGACCTTCCATATTTTTAATATTTACTACTACTTACTCTTTGCTTCTCAGAAGAAGATGAAATGAAGGCTTATGCAAAATATGTACTGTGGTGTGAAAATAGTCATAATAATATAGTTTAATTCTGTATCATAATCATAATGAAACTGGCCAATATTGAATATTGCTGTCAAAACCATTTTCTTTTGTTAATGCTATTGTTATTTTCCTTTAACAATTCTACCATTTAAGAGCCCATAATCATGACTAAAATGCTTTTTTCTGCAGCTGTTGTCAAGTCCTCTCATCAACTAGCTTTTTTTTTTTTACAAATGTCTTCTAGAACTTTTCAGTGCATCCTCTACTTTTGCTAACATAGTTTTCTGTGTTGTTATTATTTACCACCGTACTCCAGTGTATTCTATTAATCCAATATTTTTCCCCTTGCCTTGATGACTACAGGGGAAAAAATTAAAGAAATAAAAGCCTGGAAAATGAATATTTATTCAGCATTTATTCAGCTAATATATGAAGATATTCTACATACTGCTAAATTCAGGAGTGAAATTTCTCTCTCTTTTTTTTTTTTTTTTTTTTTTTCCTCCCCTGGAGGCTCTGTGGTTAAGCCTAGGAGATGAATTTCAGATTGTTATTGCTGATCAATTTTTGGATCTATGATTTATGTTACAAATATGATTAATGTGATTAGAGTATTTAATATATTACTTGGCATTAAGAGGGTCAAAATATGCATGGGTTAGTTCTTCAAAATAAGAATTTTATATATTACGTTGCCTTGGGACTCTTATTATAACTCTAAACAGCTAAACTTTTAGACTAAGATTTTATTTATGTAGCCTCTCACAAAGTTAGAAGAAAAAGAACCTTCCTCCTAGAATGCTGAAGGGCAGAAGGCAGTAACTTCATATAGTATGAGAAGGTATGGAGGCAAGGAGATGATATTGCTGATGGTCATAGGCAGTGGTAATGAAACTACTTGTTTTAAATCCATTTTCTTTTTTAACGTTTTCATAGATTAGCTTTACATTGTCAAATTTTGTACCAGGTTAGGTTTCATCTCCCCTGCAAGGTTAATATATAGCCAGCAGAATATTGTGTGATCTGGTTAATGTGTGGTAAAGAAAACTGTATTGATATTTGATTAAACTTGTATTGTTGAGTGTTCCTGAACTGTGGTGCTGGCAGATGGGGATCTTGGTTTCTTTCATTGGGTTGCAAGTTTTAACCACAGGGACCAAGAAATGGGTGAGTTTTGAGAAAGTGAAAAGGGAAGGTTAACTGGCTGTGGATATTTATGGAAAAACTCCCTTGTGAGAACAGTACAAAAGAAAGCATGAAGGCATTACATTGAAAATTTAACCAATAACTTACAGCGGTATAAGGTTTCTCAAGCTGACCAAACATGTAAAGTTGCCACTTTGCAGCAAAATAGTTCTGAAATTTAGGAGCACGTGATTATTTTTTTTTCCTGTGTGATTGCTATTGCTATTTATATGTTATAATATAAACCTATTTTGTCTGCTTTCTGACAATCATAGCTTATTACAGGCGAAAATCTTCTCTTTTTATGACAAAATATATTTTGTTCGGTTTTTAATATCAAAAAGTCTCAAAGTCTTTATTGTTTTTAAAGCTCTTCAAGCAAAACGTTCTGAAGCAATTTTCATGACTGTCACTGTCACTATTTTTGTTTCGTTTTATTTCAGGTAGTAGATTTATATGATATTTTAAAACAAAGAAAAAAAGAGTGAAAAACAAGATAACTTTCTGGTTTCAGTTCCTTGCTAGTTTTTGTTCTGTGAATGTGCGTGATTTTATTTTTACACCTGGTGGTTTAGTTTCCTTAAGACTTCTGCAGGGAACATTGTCACAGTTTGTTTGAAAAATCAACCCATTCTCCTTTCTGTGATGTTTTGGTGATCTTTTCAGGAACTGTGAATGATAGGAATGATGTAATTTTCATTTACAAAAGGTCTACTGCTTTGTTCCGATAGAGGTATAGCTTATCTATTTGATATCTTAATTGTCAGATATTGTTAACAGCCTGCTTATTGGCTGTCCTTGAGTCTTCTGCAGCCTAAGTTTTTGCCTCAAGTGCTCTTTTGTTACTGATTTGAGAGGAGATGAAAGAAACTTATTTTGAGGTCGTTTGAGTTTGCAGGAACCCTTTAACACATATTGGCACAGATAAAGTAAAAATAAAGAAATCCTTCTCTATTCTGAATGACAGTAAAGTCAGATGAATACCTGAGTATTACAATTCCTACACAGAAACATCCTGAGATGCTTTTAGCTGTTCTGCATTCCAGACAGAAAAGTTGAGTGTGATTGAAAGTTGAAGATACACTTGTTCGAGAGCTGGTATTGGACCTCATGGGCTTTTTGGATGGAATAGGGAAGTTGATATCTGAAACAGATTCTAGGTGGCAGTGATTGTACTATAAACTTTTTATTTAGGATGAAGAAGATCTATTTTTGTTGTCCCTGAGTATCTTTGGAAATACTTTGAAAGATTATCAAACTGAAGTAGAAGTCAGTGTCCCATTGCCAATTACTCCTTTGCTATTGAGACTCAAGGTTCTGCAGGGTATATATTTTCCTAGTAAGTAACACAGAATTTCACTGATTAAAGGTGATCATTACTTCCGTTTCATGAAATGGCCACTGAATCATGCAGTCCAGAGCTACTTTGGTTTTACAGCTGACCCTATGTCAGAGTATCGTGTACTGTGTACTGTGCCTATGTCATTTCAGCCCTCTGTCTCTCAGACAGAAGCTAGTTTTCTATCATAGTAACAGCAGTTCACTAGCTTATGCAACCTTATTTAAAAAAAAAACAAACAGCACATCTTCCAAACATTAGCAAATAACATAGTTTGTGTTAGGATGCAATATAGGTGCTTTTTAAGGTGAAGATACATTTTACAAGCTAGTTGAGATAAAGGTATGTTTTTAATGAAGTAATGTTTGCTATGTTTTCTGTGAAATAATGTAGTTTTAAACACTGTTACCTGTTGCTGCTGGCTTTCGAAGGAAAGTTGAATACGTACACACTTATATACATAAATACATGCATATATACATACATACACACATATATAAAGCTTTTCGAAAATTGAGAAAGAAAAAAAGGTTGCTAAATGAGGTTCTTCAGACCTACCAAAGTCTGGAAAAGTTAAGGTTCTTTCAGAAGGACTCCTGAAATTTTATTAATTTATTGTAATAACATTAAAACTGCAACTTTAAAAATCTAGTTAGCTAATGACTTATTGTATTCTGACTGTGCCTTCACTGTCATGATGGATGAACACCAAATTCCTGAAGTTTTCCTTCATAGGAGTTGCAGAAGAGGGAACTCTAAGATTCCAAATCCTTCCAAAGCCAACACTCTGTAGTCCTTTCAGCTTTGCCTCTGCAGTTACTTGCATTTGTATGGTCAGGAAACCTGGCAACATAGAGTTGTGGGACTGAATGCAGGACATTTTATGTAAGCACACATGAAGATAGCAAATTTCTGATTGTCTTAATATTTCTCTTGCATTTTGCCTTAAGGTCACTTTAGCTGGTTTGGTACAAGTTAAAGTATGTGATGTTGAATGTCCAGTGAGTTAGTTTTAGTCAGTAATTTGCAACTACATAAAAAATGTTCTGTGTCTCTATGGAAATTTTGCTAATTTCAAATATTAATTATTTATATTGAAGTCTTATCTAATTTTAGAATAGGTTTTTGGTGTTTGGTTGTTTGTTTTTTGGTAAAGCCATATATGATTACAGAGAGAATGAAATTTTATGCTTATGTCATGTATTGACATATGACCTTGGCCTTTATCAATGAAGATGCAGTGGCTGTCATGCTACTTAATTGAAAATAACCTCTTACATCCAATATTAAAGACACTGTTACAGAATATTTGCTTTGTAATTAACTCTAGAGCAACTAAATCTGTTTCTGTGTTTGTAGCAAGTCCACACTACTGCAAAACTATGTATTTTACTGTGTTTGTAGTTTCCTTAAGGAACAAAGGCAGTCTTAAGAGAGGTCTTTGAGGTATTTAAATGTTTAAGATCTGGTGTTTGTGTAGATTTAATAACAATAAACGAACTAATCTCCTAGGGTTGACAGAGGAAGGGAGAAAGGCAACAATCTGTAATTGGGATAAGAGCTTTGATGTAACACTTCTATAAACAAACTTTCTGACAGCTGTGATGCTTTAAGAGAGTGTGTCATATGAAAAGTCCATCTTTCATCAAATTCTACTTTTTAAAATTTCCAGAAACTATATTCATCAGAGGAAACAGAAAATCAGGGTTACTGTGAGGACAAATAAAGAGTAATTAGAATTTAATCTTAAACTTGTATTATTCAGTTTACAAACAGCCTTTGGGGCCTTTGGAGTCAGTACAAGAAAAATTGTTCTTAACATGAAAATCTGAGGAGCTGCAACGCCCGGAGCATTGTTTGAGGGCCAATTGTTTTTTGCTAGAACAAACTTGTTACACAAGTGGATAATTGATCTTGTAGCACTCCAGTACTAATGATCTATCAGTATCTATGTAAAGCTTCAATATACAGGGCATTATCAGTCAACACTGGTTTGAAATGCTGAGTCTTAAGAAGATCAATCTGTATTTAATGTCCTTGACAATGACAGAGTATCTAAAAAGGCTTCCTATTTGTAAGGAAATAGACAAGTCCTCCAGAGCACTTTGACTCTTCAAATCCCTGCTATGACCCCTGTGGGGCTCCCAGATTATGCAGAAGCATCACTGAAACAAAGTTCAGGGCAAATCTGGATGAAATGATTTTTCCTTTTTAACAGAATACTCCTGTTATTGTGCAGATTCTTCTCTGCAAGAGCTTGCCATTAAAAATGCATTTAGTAGTCTGAGACATATGGAAGCTATAATACATCTGGTCCCTAAAGCCAAATTGTGTCTTTTGGTCTTTTTTTTCATTCCTAAATGTTCTCTGCTCTGATGGTAGATTAAACGGTTTGTAATGCTTCCCAATATGTTGACATTCATGTAAATCAACATGTAATCTATCAGCATTGTATCCTTTTGTCTAGCAATATTTCTAACTATTGATTTTTGTGGAGGATTGAATGCAGAATACTGGGGAAGTGATTACCTTAGCTAGATGACTCCTGTAGTTTTAAAACATGCATCTTTCTTTCTGGATTAAAAACTCCTCAGAACAACAGCTGACAGTCTTTATTAAAGAGGAATTAAGGCTGAAGGCAAGAATACTTGCAGGAGGGTAGAAGGTACATGATGTGTTATAATGTTCCCTGTGCAAAGCATTACTGAGGAGTAAAATAGAATCATAATGCAAATCATAAATCTAAAAGATTGTAGAGAATCCACAGAATTGCCATATGGATATATACTTCATCTTACCTGAGGCAATCTAATAAGCATAATGCTGAGTAATTATAACAGTTCTGCTCCCAGAAGTGATGATATTGATTATTGTCCTAAATTTCTAAAACATCTTACCACCTTTTGCTAACTAAGGAAAGGAAACTTGAAGCTATTTGGGACCGCAGTGGCACATCTGTGCTGTGCAGGAAGGCATGATGTGGATCTGTCTGGGGGTAAGAGTAGCCACTTAGCTGCAGACCAGAAAGGCATTGTAGCCAGAGCAGGAAGATGTAGCATGTGAGTAATTTTTACAGATCAAACTTCATGAATTCTTCTGATGAAGAGATGTATAACGTTTTTAATCTCATGTTATAGTGACTAATTCTGACCTTATTAGTATTTCTAGTGTTTTCATAGAGTGTTTGCTCAAGAGCAGACGTAGCACACTAGGATCTGAGCTTGTTCTGAGTTTTGGATTGTATTATCATCATGGATTTCCATCTCTGAAAGAGGAGTTATTTAATTCACTTGTTGATTAAATGAATGTTAATTAATATAATGAAAAGGCTGTGGTGATGTAAAATGTTCCGGCAGTTTCAGATTGATGTTGCTGTTCCCTCCTGCACATTCCACTGTCATGCATCAGTTTTATTGGCACAGATATTTGTGTGATCGTGTACAGTGACTGAATTATGGGACTGATGCAGGATCTGCTGAGATTTATTCCTAAATCTTGAATTCAGTCTATGAGAGACTATCATTTTCTTGTTTTTTGTAATTCTTTTAAGCTCTGTTGAAATCTGGAGGAACTATTTTTTCTTTGTAAGATGCCAGTTCAGGAAAATGCAAATTTTCCAATTTTAACAGATGCTGGCACAGAACATGTGGTTTGTTGCAGTGCCTGATAGGCTGCATGAAGACTGTAGTCTTCCTTGACTTTCCTCAGTACCTGAAAGCCATCAACATCAATGTCTTAAACATTATTTTTTCTAAATTTTTGCATCCCCCTGCTATGTAACAAACATCCTGAGAACCCCAGGAATTCCAGCTTTACCAAGAAACTTTCAAAAATTCTATGTCATTCCCCGTTTCCATTAGTTCTGTCCATTAAGGTGAACACTGAGGTCTGTGGGAATAAAGGCAGTCAGCAAATTAAGGGCAAATTTGGAGGTTTCTAGAATTCAACTCACTATAGAGAACTTTTTTTTTCCAAAATATTTTACTTCTTAACTGAAACTCCATATATTGATCATCTTTTCTATACGTTTGCTTGAGACATTTATCTAGTTTACACAAATTTTATTTGCTTTTAGTACTCTTTCATGGAGGATGTCATACAAAGACCAGTGCTTTAAGAATAAATTTGAGTAATCTGCCTTCTTTATCTGCGAATTGCTGTCCTTCTTGGTCATTACTGCAGTCCTTCCCTTTCATTAACATATATTGGCATACCTTAGTTAATCTCAATACAATATATGGGCATACCTTAGTTAATCTCAATACAATATATGTACTTTGTAAGAGAAACATTTATTTTCATTTTAGAAGATCATTTATAAGTTTATATGATGCTACTCTAGTAAAATTATTTAATCTGGGGACCGTTTCATTTTTGGAAATCTAGTAGGCTCAAAAAATTGTAAATAAATAAATACAACCACATTTGACAGACTGCAATTTCACAGAATCTTTTGTATATGACATACAAAAAATGCTTTAACTCAACATGGTAGATTTTTTTCTTTTCCTTCTTTTTCCTTCTCTCTCAAATTTAATGCATATCTATACTGATCTAGGAAACTGCATGTGGAAAAAAGGATATGATAGTCCTTGGCTTTGCTCAAATGGAGAGCTTGGAACTTGTCTTGCTGTGTACTGAACTGGAGATGACTAGAACATGCTTATCCTGGAGCTGAGCAGTAGGATGCAGGTAATGGTAACTGTGGCAACCCAAATGGATGTAGCAACTGATTGTGAAATTTGTCTGCCCTGACCAGAGTTAAGGTGTTAGGATATTTGTCATTGTAATACGCCAGTCAGAAAATATTACACTGTTTGCACTGGAAAAGCATTTGAAGAATTATTTTTATCATTTCTAAGTGATAATTGTTGTCCTTTCAATTGAGAGACAGTATGGTCCAATGGTCCATAGCGGGTCAAGGTGAATTTAAGATTGATGTGATAGCAGTTTGCAATGGAGAAGGCTGTGGTAAAACCAAACATATTTGTGTACTCCTAAATAAATATTTTCATGCTTTTTGTAGCTTTTTAGTTTGACTAATAAATAGCTAATGGTTTTCTTACGTAGATTTTAGTTGGTTTGTTGTGTCCAGGTAGGTTTTGAATGTTTTCAGGGAAAGACATTCCATAAGCTCTCCAGGCAGCCTGTTCCAGGTCTCAGTCACCCTCACAGTAAATTTTTTCTTCATGTTCAATAAGATACTTCCTTTGCTTTGGTTTATTCCATTGCCTCTCATCCTATTGCTGGGCACCACTGAGAAGAGTCTGGCCCCATCCTCTTAACATCCTCCCTTCAGGTACTTATATACATTGACCAGATCCAGCAGGAGCCTTCTCTTCTCTGGGCTGAACAATCTCAGCTCTCTCAGACTTTTCTTATGAGAGAGATGCTCCAGTCCCTTAGTCATTTTATTATGGCTTTGCTGAACTCTATCCTGGAGCTCCATGTCTCTCTTGTATTGGGAGCCCAGCACTGGATACAGCATTATGGGTAAGAACTCACCAGAGCTGAGTAGCAGGATAGGATCATTTCCTTCGGCCTGCTGGCATTGCTTTTCCTAATGGAGCCCAGAAAAACCTTGGCGTTCTTGGCCACAAGAGCATACTGTAAGCTCATGATCAACCTGTTATCTACGAGGACCCCAAGGTCATATGCAGCTACAGGGAATGCTTATTACATAACTTTGATTTAAAAAGCAATTCTATTCTATCTTGTGAACTCAGAAAGTACTTCATTTCCCATTTATCTACTTCTTTTGGGAAAGCATGTCTGAATCTGTATGTCTTAGTTAAGAAAAAGCAAACAACAGCAAACACATCAAACAAATCCCAGCAAAACGAACAACAAGGTTTGACCCACCTTTGGCTGTTTATAGCTAAGAGGAATTACGGATAACTGAAAGAAAGCAAGCTGTGTTTTTGGTACATCATCTATTGATGTTTGTTATATGCATGGCTGCAAGGTATCCTCTGTAAAATCTTTTGAGGCTCTTTGACTGTGGTGCTGAAAAAGAGAATACAGTTTGAAAACAATGAAATTACTAGACAGCTGCACCAGAGAGCCAGCTTTGGAGAAGTTTCCTTTTATTGTGAATGCTAATTAAAGATGCAAGTAAGGCACTGCCATTCTGCCATATAAGATTGTGAGTTAAATTTTAATGTCTGGTGCTTAATTTTTAACAAATACTGCATTTTCATTTATAAATGAAGTAATAATCACAAAATCCTCCCCTTGATACTCTTTTTTTTACTATAAGAAATATGTGCACTTCAGGACATGGTGTCACAAACAAAACATCATATGCTGCTGAGATATGTAGAGGCCTACCTTCCCTGAACTATCATTCAAGTACAAGAAGTTAGCCTTTGGCAAGAATCTTAAACCCTACTTTGTGATTTTTATCTTGTTGTTTAGATCGTTCTGTTTGTTTTAAAAAATATTTAACTGCAGTTTGTACAAGGCTTGGTGATTTTTGCAAATGACACTGTTTATCTTGCAATGTGCATAATGCTTATGAGGCCTGTAAAATAAACCGTATGTTTTCTGGAGCAAAGTGTTTGCTTTTTGAGCTGCTCTGTGGTTGAATCCCTCATTCCCTTGACTCATGACTTCAAAACTTTCTGCTTTCTTCAAAGCAAGCAGGCTGTCAATAGATTGCGATAAGCTTGTTCTTAGCTTTCTGTATAACTAGAATGGACCTACGAGTTTAGATTAGATGACTTGCTTTTCTGGCATACTGCAGGCTGCTTTTGCTTTCACTTTTTTAAAAGCTTTCCAGCCAAGCTAATAATATAGCATCAAATTTTCTTCCACATCTGAACTCACTTGCTGCTTCTAAAGTTGTCAAATTAGTGCTCTGTAATAAAGTGTCTCTGTAGTGCTTTTAAATTTAAGTGTTAGTCTGCAGCTATAAAAAAGTGCTTTTGTGTCTGCCTATGCAAAAGATGGGCTGAATTAATAGTTCACTGATAGCTGTGAAAGGCTGGATAAAAGCTTCTGTTAGCAGTCTTCCTTGCTGATTCTCCTCTTCTCTGGGCATAGCTAGCAACATTGACTGAGATTATACCAAGCGACTGGAGTGATCTAATGGCTTGCTGCTGCAGGAATTATCTTTCATGCATCCTGGGTTTCTTATGAGGAAGTGTGTCCTTGCTGGCACTACTGCTCATCTGATCCTTTATAAATTACTTCAATTCACTGCACTGGTAGGAAATTAATCTATGAAAAGAAGAAAAAGTTTTTCTCCTGCTTTAACACTCTGAAACTGCTTAAGAAGACTGGACCAAGGAGGGACCCTGGTTACTCTTCTTGGAGATAAGGAGTACCAAGGAAGGAAGCATTACCCTTGTCAATGAGTACCTGTTTGATTAACATTAGTAAAGTCAGCATATGCTGAAATTGGCTGATATGTAAAGATGGGCCAGAGTAATGCTGCCTTGCCCCAATTTATAGGAGGGAGGTTCTTTGCAATCTGTATACCTAGTGTGAGATTAAGAAACAACAGTTCAAATGTTGGTCTGATCAGTTTATTACAAATCTTAGATGAGATGGGGAAGGAGAGGATGGCTACTATTATGAATTAGGGTAATGTGGAAAGGGAGGAGGGTGATATAAAAGATAGGAAAGAAGAAGCAAGGAATTTTTATAGGAAGGAAGAGGGAGATAGTCACCACTATGGATCCAGCGTGGTTTGTAGTTCAGTCATTGATCTTCAGTAGTGTGGGTCATCGTTTCTGTTGATGATGACGGTGACCACGGCAATGGCAGTCACTTTTCAATGGTAGTACCAACTTATTTATAAGTCCAGAGTGGTTGAGTCAGCGCTCCTTGGAGTAGCAGCTTCTGGCTCTGAGATCTCAGCAGAAACTCCTTTGTTCCCATCTTCTGGGCCTTGCCAACAGATAAGAGGGAGTAGGGATGCCCACCTGCATCCTGTCTTTCACAGTACATGATAGTATCATTCCCCAATTTTCCCATACCAAGCTGGAGCTATTTAGTTACAGGCCAGATCTTCCGCCAGTAAACACTCTTAAGTGGTCTCTTCTGGAGGCAAGCAGCTCTGTAGGAAGGTGTTTTCAAATGTCTACAAAGTGATGTTGATTGTCACACAGTAGCACCCATCACCTTCCTCCTCAATAAATCAGTCTTATCAGAAGAAATACCTCAGGAAGCAAGCTTTGAGCCAAAAAGCAAAGAAAGACTCTCATAGATGCCAACTACATATATCAGTTATTTAGGTTTGGCATAGCACTTGCAGTAGCTTTTCTTCCTGCCTGACTTTCTCTGACTGCAGATAGCCAGACTGATAGCCATGATCTGAGCACACAAAACCAGTATCTCCTGACACAGTAGGTTGGAGCCCAGAAATGTGCAGTATGCCTATAAAGTGACAATATATTCTTTGGGTGCAAGCGTGCTATGTCTTTTGAATAACCAGTAAGAACAGGCAGTGGTCTAAATTCCATCAGGCAAATCAGGCAGCTCTCCAAGCACTGTCCCAACACAGCTCTGCACTATGGGGCCCACCCTTCAGGCATTCCCAAGGATCCCCAGAGGTAGCAGCTCCTCCCACCCTCCTGTTCTACCACATGCTCCTCTCTACAGGCTGCATCTCTGCCTCAGCTCTGCTGCTGGGACTCTCCATGTGCTGTGGCTCCCCCAGGCCTCATCCAAGGAAGCATATCAGGCTTCTGCATGGGCTGCTCATGGAGATCTGCTCTGTGTGGTGCCCGTGGGCTGCAAGAGGATGCCCTGCTTTTCCATGGACCTCTCCTGTGCTTTGGGGAGCTTCTGCTCCATGCCTGGAGCACATCCTACCCTCCTCTTGCACTGGCCTTGGTAGCTGCAGGACTGCTTATCTTGTATTTTCTCACTCCTCTCTCCCAGCTGTTGCAGTGTGGCAGTTTTTCCCTTCCTTGGATCTGCTCTCCCAGAGGCACACCCAGCATTTCTTATGGCTCAGCTCTGACAGCAGTGGGTTTTGGAGCAGCTGGAGCTGTCTCTGATCTGACGTGAGGCACTGCTGGGCTCTGCTTACAAAGACCATTCCCTACTGAAGCTTTTCCATATAAGCCCACTACAGGTACTTACTCCTAATGGAGAAGCCAAATTTTGAAGTATTTAAGCAGAAACAATTGAAAAAATGTTGCTTCCTAGTATTATGTTATCAATGCCATGGTCTCTGTCTGCTTTATCTATTTTCTCAGATCTATAAACGAGAAACAGTTCTTTAATTTCTAGTTCTCCAGGATAATGATCTAGGAATGATAATGATCTGGGAATAAGCATTCTGTGTTACTCATATCAGCATTCTCCTTATCGATCTGCCTTTTCTTCTAAGAAAGAGACCAAAACCCATTTTTGGCACCTCCGTAATCCTACCAGTTCTAACCAGTTTTAACAGTCTGACTTTCACTCTGTCAACCATGTGATCATCACATCTTTAGCTCCTTTTGCCATAGGAATTCAGTCTGCTGTGTTTTGACAAACTGCTAGTATTAAACTGCTGGAATTGACCTTCTTCGCTCCACAGATTGAAGCAGAGGTTTTGCTTCCCCGTCTGCAGATCTACAATTCTGGTGTCTGCTCAGCATATGCTAGCACCATATGTGAGAAAGGGAGGTGTTAGCTTCCCCCTTCTCTCTGCGTGTAACCTGGGAAGCTGTGGGTTATGCCTTACATATACGTAAAGAGTACTGACTGTAATTCATGTATGATCTCAGCAGGCTCAAGTTCTGTGCTGCACTCTCATAGCTGTATAGATGGCTAGTTAAAACTTTATCAGATTCCAGCTTCTTTCTTGCTAAATGTTGCATTTTAAAATCATTCTTCTTCTTATTATTTTTTTTAAAGTTCATTAAATGGACTGAGTCGTACAGTGTTATGTTAACTGCATGATGTTAAGAAATCTAAATGTAATAGTTCAAAGCAGACATCCTTCAGAGTTCCTTTTTGTCTTATAAATATCATGTAGAGTGATAAAGGGCATTTTTCTTAAACCGAGACTGCAATGCAGGAGAGACAATGAGTTTTGGGGGCAGGAGGGGGGAGGGAGATGGTGGAGGGGATGAAGTCACTTCATCTGGCATTGCTGAAAGAAATGTCTGCGCCCTGCTCTGAGAATCGCTGGAGCAGATCATCCATTTGCTTAGCAGGTTGCTGGCGCTTAATGAACAAAGTTCACGAAGGTGTGAAAGGGCCATTACAGTGTCATCAGCAATGAAAGGCTATCACTTACTGTGGGAACAGATATTCGACTTTTGAACTGTCTTTTGAAGTCCTGAAATTCTTTTCAACCTATCCCAGCCCGATGCTACAGATGGAGGAGCGAGGGGACGCCTTTTGTTTTTGACTTTTTGGTTGACTTTTGGAAAAAAATACTTAAGATACAAAAAAAAAAAAAAAAAAGGTATAAAAGAATGCATGTTATCAGAATAAAGGTTCCTTCTCGTGCTTAGAGGCTTGTGGAAAAGGAAATGCGTGGCTTCTGATGGGACTCAGAAACCTGGTACGTCCTCTTCGAGCAGAAGAGTACTTGGGGAAGGGGCTGTCCTTTGTGTGCATGCAT
Source organism: Perdix hodgsoniae (assembly GCA_035772895.1). Classification (NCBI taxonomy): domain Eukaryota; kingdom Metazoa; phylum Chordata; class Aves; order Galliformes; family Phasianidae; genus Perdix; species Perdix hodgsoniae. The sequence goes on from JAPSGF010000092.1 coordinate 509,419, forward strand.
ATTTATTTCTTCCCTTAGATTTTTGTGAAGGCTTTGAGGTGTAACCAAGTGTGTGTGTAAGAAGTTTCTTGCTTTAGAGCTCTCACAGCTTACCAAGCCATTAAAGCTAATGATTGATAATATTTGTTTGCTATACAGCTCTTAACTTCAGGGGCTGCATAAATGCACTCACTGTGGTTGCTTTTTTTTTTCTCTCCCCCTTTTCAAATGCTCACTAAACATGGACGATCTAATAAGTGGGCAAACTACCTCTGTTTAAATGTCTTTGGTTTCCCTGCACTACCAGGCTTCAGTGCAAATAATGCCTGAAAAAGCATGTAGTAAAGCTTCTTTCAAATAGGTCTTACAAGTGATTTGACAAGGAAATCTCTCTCTGCACCATGGAAACTGTTGACTTCCATCAGTGAAAATTGCAAAATGATTATAATTATCTGGAACTTTTTGGCTGTGCCGTAAGAGAACGATAGTGTCACCTCACTAGTAATTTTATTTTCAAGCTGATGATGGTCTTATAGACAAGAGTATATCCTTACCATCCAGTGCATTTAATGTTCATGTGCGTGTATCCAACTATCTTTTATAACTCCTGAAATTCAAAATAATTGAGAAATGTCTGCTTCATGTCTTGGCAAAAATGTGCGTCTGTTCTCAGATTTCAATGAAAAGATCTTGATATTCTTAACAATCCCTGGTTTCATAGAAGTGAAGGAAAAACTTAATAGAAATATTTTTGTGGGAGGGAGCCATGATGAAAAAAGATGATGGATGTCTTTGTATGAGAGTATGAGAATGGGAGAAACTATAGAAGCCTAGGAAGAATGACGCATCACAGCACAGTGATTTTTATTTTTTTTTCCCCCTGTATTTCATATTTTTGAGTTTTGGGCAGGACCTAAACATGAAAGTACATATACCAGGGTATTATAAATTCTTATAAATTCTTTGAATCATTGGTACTGCTGAAATTATTGAATTATGCTTGCTGGGATTCTAATATGTTTCACATTTAACTTGTATATTCTCTGCCTCTCCTATTACATCTGAAGGGGGGGGTGGATTTGTATTAAACCAAAACCTTTTCTGATCTATGCCTGTTAGGAGATATCTAAAAGTCTTTGAAGTAAATGGAAAGATTCCCACTGGCTATAGTGCACTGTCGATCACATGCTTTGTGAATTCTTCCTTTATTGTGTCATTTTGTATCTTTTACATAGTTAGTATTCTTCAGTAATTTATTGCCTGCTTTCTCACATCTGTTACAGGGCCAAGAATGTAGTGTTGGCACTTAACATATAGTAAAAAGATAGGTTTTTTTCCTTCTTTTTTTTTTTTTTTTTTTTTTTCTGAGCAGGTTGCTTCTTAAATATACGTGTCTTGGAATTGATAAAGATTTTGAAAATATGCTTTAATGTGAGCCTTTGAAGTATCAGGAGAGACCTTTTGCACTTCTTTAATAATATAACTTGTTTGATAGTAAACCGCAATAAAATTGCAGTCTATAAAAATAATCTTGGTCATTTGTTGGTTCTAAAAACTTTGAAGGTTAACTCTTTTTTGGTAGTTCTCTTCCACAGAGAGAGAAGATCATACATATTCTGAACAGTGGGAGCTAAAACTACAAGGGAAGAAAAAAGAGGAAAAACAGCTTGGGCAACTATTTTGATCCAGGATGGTCCCTGGAATAATGTCCCTACAACTTCATCTACAAAATATTTGGGACTTTTTTTTTTCCCCATCACAAATGGAAGAATGCAATGTTCTTATGTTCATGTACAATACCTAGGGTGCATGATCATGATTTGATTATCTCCCCTTCTCATTTTCATTTTTTTTTCCTCTACATTGTGAGATTTGTGGGGTTTGTTAGTCATTTATCATTGTATCTTTGATAGTGTTTTTTTTCTCCCTTTAGTTATTATTTCATTAATCTTCTGGCTGAGAATGAAAAATTTGTCAGTTTGAAAGAATAGAAAGGGGGAAAAAAAAGAGGTTCAATTTGGGGAGATACCCTGATGATCAAGGCGAGATGGAATCTGTGAACCGTGGAAGATAAGAGCTCAGAAAACTATGAAATTCATAACCTAGCTGTATGTAGAGTGAATAAGGTATTGTTAGGCACATCTACTTTCCAGTTGTAATCTAAAAGTACATTTTAGTGAATCCCTATTTGGCAAGTAAAAGATAATTTGAAAAAAATTAATCTATTAGATGATAATTTAATATATTTCTAAAGAAGATACATTTTATGCTGTATAAATGGGCTGAAGAGTCACACTTGTGATTCTGTAGAAGTGAACATCAACCACATATCATTATCCATATAGGTTTAGATATTAAATGAATTTCTTGCAATTTAAAATGTGTGTCTCATGATGCCGCCTACTTTGCAAACAACACGAAAACCATTCCTTTGTAGATGTCAGTCTGCAACAAAGTGTTGTTTATACCATGGATCAAATGTGAAACATTTAAAAGGCATTATAGGCATATTACTGACTCTCATTATGTGACAGAAGTGTGTCAGTGAAATTAACAGCAACAAAAAAGGCAAAGATTTTCTTACCCCTTAGTAGGGAGGTAGCAGCTGTTTGAGTAATTCCACAGAGAGGTAACAATGACCAACTGACTCTCACGTTTTAAAGAAGAAATGATATCAAATCCTTTGAGGATGCCATATGCTCTGTGCTTTGAAGCAGGCTGCAAACAGTATCGTAGCAATTAGACAGACTGGAGACTCTGCTAAAATTTTATCCAAAATGCCAGCAGAGTCGAATTTCTTGGGGCTTTTTAACTGGGGACAGAGGCACATACCTGTGTTCCTGATGTTTATTAGAAAATAACTTATTTAAAATACAGATTTATATTCTTTTTTTAGTCTACTATACAGAACTCTGCGTTAGGTGTTTTTAAATTATTACTAAAATTAATAATAATGTGAGATAGTGTTTAAAATAATGCTAACTTCTGTCTTCTGTGACTGATATATATATATATGATATAAATGATATATGAAGTACTTACAGTGTTTCCAAAACAGTCTTTGTGAATGCTGTTGGGGCACTGGGATGGTTTGGGACTGCTGCTGGGTCTGTTATGTACCTTGATATTGACCTTCTGTAGTTTGATGCAACTTCTTACCAGACCTTTTCTGATTTTAGAAAGGCTATATTGACTACTTTCCTGAACTGGGCACGTACAAATAATGTGCGCTAATGTTTTGTGGATAAGTCGCTCACCAAACTTCATTGAGCTCAACACAAGAGCCTTGTATCACGAGAGATATATTTGGAGCCATTAGGAAGCAGAGAGGCCTATTAGCTGAAACTGCTACAATGATGTTTTCGGTCTGTACAACACAGCCTCCAGAGAGCTGCCTGGACATATAACCTTCCGTTAACAAGCTGAGAGATGGTTTGTCTGAGAATGCCCATATATACTCAGAGTTACTATATCCATTTTGAAACTAGGTCTTTTCTGCTGTGCAGGTCGCATTATTTCTTTGCTTAATAACTGACAGCAAGATCCACAGTGGCACTTGACTGTTTTTTCCAGTGTCTTGATTCTGTCTGGTTGTTCACAAAGAGCCTGTCTGACCCTCTAGGCATCTTGGCATTCAGCTTTTGTTTTATTTAAATGACGTTTCTTGTACACATCCAAAAAAATAGTCTTCAAATCTTTATCCTTCCTGCTTACAATTCTTTCTAATGTGATGTCGCAGGACAGAGTACTGGCGTTCCCAGCTTTCCCTGTACCCCTGCTCCCTACCCCAGCTCTCATCCAGAAGTGCATCAAATCCTCAGACTCTTTGCTGAATTAGTTTGGTTTCCTGTCACTTGGTGAAGTTAAGGGCTGTGAAAAGTGCCTTATAATCCAAGTATTGCTGAAGAGATGGTGCGAAATTATAGGCAAGTGGTGTTCAAAGGCTTGTGGTCTGGGATTTGTGTTTTCTTACACTTAAATAACAGGAGGCACAGAGGAAAGAATGAAGGTTCTCGTGTTTGTCTGTGATACAGTGAAAGAATATGAAACCTAGAATCAACTTGGCCATCAAAGTCTACAGGTAGTACAATTGTATGGGTTATTATATATCTGAGAGTAAGAAGAAAAATATTTCATGAAAGTTTTAGTTTTTGTTTCTGTTTTTGGTGGTTTTTTTTTTTTTTAATTCCTCATAGAGACAGATGTTTGTAGCTGTAAAGCTTGCCCTTGTAGAGCTACTGTTGATCAGCATGGGTTATCACGTGTACCACAGTTCTGTTTAAACGTAGTTCTATAGTTTGTCCTGCTTCTTCTGGTACGCTGAGGTACGTATACATACTTACATACACTTGAATTGAGTATTTTATGCTGGATTAAAAAAAAAAAGGTACGTAATGTATATATATGCATTTTTCAGATTTTATTTGTTCTTCTAGTTGTTGTTTTAAAGCATCAGGTGTATGTATAATGTATGGCATAGTAGTGTACTATTTTATGTGACCACTGAATTATATGCTTAGGTGTTTTTACCTAGTGTGAAGGAAAAAAAATAATATTCCTCTCATTATTTGTATGTTAGGAGCTTCTACATTTTCTTTCCTGCTTCTTAGTGCTGTGAACACTGACATTTCTGCTGAAGCCCTGTGCTGTCAGTGACTGGGGACAAGTGGTGCCTGGTGGAAATGTCTCTGTGGCTGTGGTATCAATTCTTCAGGGCACCTAATGGCCAGGGTAAATCAAGAAATCTGTGATTAATGGCCATTCCTTTGAAATGCCTTTGCTGCCGCTGCAGGAGGAAAGACAGGGATGCAGCTAGTCCTCGAGCATTGGCATTGCTATTGCCTGCTTTAACGAGCCATGGCAACCAGGGGGAGAGGATCCTGGGGCATCTCAGCTCTGAGTGTGCCATCTGCCACCTCTCAGCCGAAAAAGCCCTTCTCTCCCCATGTCTGACAGGAAGGCAGTGGGAGGTGTTTGCTCTGGAGGAAAAGTGCAGACCTGGGGAGGTGGGGGGAATAAAGATCCTCGCTGGGGTGGGGGAAGAATGAAGAGAGACTGTTCAGATAAAGGGTTTCTTTCCTTCTGAGGAAATGATATTGCTGTTTGTCTCAGTGATATGGCAGTGGTCTCCATTGCTTTTTGCTTCGGGTATTGTGTTCTGTTAGTCAGTTCACATCCTCCTAAAACTGCATGGGGTCACTTGTTACTCCAAGTCATAGGCACAGAACGATGTAGGGCAGTCTGATAAAGAGGACTAACTGTAGATATTGTAATATCTGCTCTGTTACGCTTGAGAGGTCCTTCCTGTTGAAATTAAAATGAACTGAAGTGGCTGCCTGGATACCTTACAAGCACTGTGCTTTGGGCTGGAAGGAACAGCCTGCAGTGCTCCTGTTAAAGGTGGCATATGGTGAAATTTTGACAGTAGGGTCAGTTCAGAGCCAGGATCTTTGAGTCAGGATATTTTGGGAAAGAAATCTGTAGAGGCTTCAGGCTAGCTTTAAATTCAGTGAGACCCTCGGCTTCAGCACTGTCTGCTGTCATGCTTAGCTTCTCATTTGGAAAGCAACAAATAGTCCAGCAACCTTAAAAGCTTACTGGTCTTTAAGAAACTGAACAAGTAAGCATATAAAACAGATGGTTGTCTCTCATTTTGCCAGGTGACGCACACAGAATCAGAATTGTCTCTTCAAGTAGCTGGAAGAAAACTGTAAGTCCAGTGAACCTCAGGGAGAAGGTGCTGATCAGTAGCAGAAGGTGGGGGACAGCAGAGCTGAAGTGCCATTGCATTCAGTGCCATAGCCATTGCTCTTCCAATGCTTCTTTAGAGCTTTTGAACCTTTCTAAATAACATAAAATGAACCACTGTTGTCAAATTAATATGTATGCCAAAAGAGTAGAAAATGAAGGTGTGCTATAACTGTCAATACTGAGTGTATTTTCGTGACACAAATCCATGTGGAGGCAAAGAGAAGTGGGCATAGTGTAAGTGTATTGTATAGGAAGCTGTGATTTTCCTCACAAAGTTAATGTTGGACAGGTGCATAAAAGATTAGATTTGAGTTCAATATTTTGGATCTTGCATGTCTATAGTGTTCTTCTTTTTCCTTAGGATTTTTAGTATGTTCAGTTTTTTCACTTGCCCCTTTGTGCATCTGCTACTTTAATTTTTACAGTAAGTTATACTGTTTACGAAGGAACTAACAGAGTTTTTGCTATTACAATTCATTTGTTATTAACTTTATACATTCTTCTCTATATAAAACAAATCTAGATTTCATAATAGATAAATAAAGAACTCAGTTCAGAAAGCTGGCTGATTAAATGGTCCAATGGTTCAGCATTGCAGATTCCATTTCATTTTATCTGACTGTGAATTGACAAGTTATGTCAGGCAGTTGAGAAAAGAATGAAGTTTAATTTCTTTTGTACTACTGCAATTTCTTTCAAGAAGTAAAATACTTTAATTAAAAAGACAGCTGAAATCATAGCTCCAATTGTCCTTGTTTTATCAGATTTTTTATTATTATTATTATTATTTTAAGTTGCAGTCTTAAACATTAACTGTTCTTATCTTTATATTGGTTATTTGTTGCAGGAAAATATTTTTTCATAAGATGTTATTATTTCTAATTTTCTTCTGGAGACTGTTTAGTTTACTGATCTCAGGAAGAAACATAAAGCAATACTAATTTCCTGACTACCTGTTTCTTCTTTGAAATTTAACCTAGCTTAAACTAGGCTTTCTATCGTATACTTAAAGCAAAGGTCCATCACTAGACAGTCTGATTAAAACTAATAAACACACGATGAGATGATTAATACTTGCATTATTCCATATATATTTTTCCTCAGTGTCGTACTTGGATTTCTCTCTCAGAATAATCACTTTTTTTGACTACTTCTTTTGTTGCAGAACAGATAGTCGGGGCACTTAGTGCTATAGATCATCCTGCTTGTGTAAAGTACCGACGGCCATGTCAGACCTCTTTTCTCTCAATATCTAGATTGATCCTGTCCTCAGGTCACCCATCATCTTTCTTTCTCTCTTGTTCTGTCTGAGAAACAAAAGAAGGGGGTGTGAAGGGGGGGGGGGGGGGGGGAAAAAAACAAACAAAAGAGAAATAAAAAGTGAGGGAGAGCATGGAAGGGCAGTGAGAATGGCAGAGCAGCTTTCTGAGAGTCTGTGCTGTATGAGTGTGAAGATGAAGGACAAAAGTCAGTCAGGGGATTTGTGTGCCCCTGAGAAAGTGTTATCCAGATCTCAGGGAGTCTGGTTTTCCTAGAGTTTGTTCACCACAGTGTCTCCTTCCACTCAGTGGGTTTCTTATCCTTGCAAGAGACCTGGCTCTGTATGTCTCACTATCTGGACTTTCATCTAGCAGCAAATAAGGCAGTAATGGCCATATGCAGACTACCACTAGTATTTTTAGTGTACATCTTTCCTTTAACAAGGAGTACTTCTGGGTGTTTGGATGAAAGCCCAGCTACCCATGCTCTGTCTTTTTCCCATCTCTTTGTGTTTAAAGAGAGAACTGGTTCTATAGGAGGCAGCTCAAACATCACAAAAAATGACACCCCTGATCATACTGTTTCAGCTGCATTGAAAAAGTTCACTCTCCTTTGTTTTGAAAGCTACCAGAACAAAGCTCTCTTTCCCTGTAATAAGGCCTGTGGCTCCTGCATTCCTTTGCACATCATCAGCAGAAGATCAGGCAAGACAACGCAGTGGTTACTTCTCCAGGTCTTTGATAGTTCTGTCACCTTGGTTTTTAGAAATTGATGGGCCTGTCAGCACATTCATTTCTGGACACTTTAAAAGACACTGAGCATTTGTTTCAGTGCCCTGTACTTCAAAATCTGATGTGACTTTTGAAGGTGACTACAAGGAAGATGAGTAGAGATGCTTCATGCAGCAGAGTTGCTCACTGTTGCTTGCTTTATTAGTGAGAGTACACTGACTTTGTACATGAATTCTTTCCTCTTGCAGATGAGAAGACAGTGCAGCAGTGCAGGCTTGTTTCCCACTGAACATTTGGAACTTCTTTTATTTGGAGTTGACAAAAGTTGGTATGCTTGAGGTATTCTCCCTGCTAGTAATCTTGCAATTAATAGAGAGTTAGAAAACAAAAAAAAAGAGGTTAACATCTCAATGCTTCCAATGCCCTGCTTTTAGCCCTAGGATACCAGTATGGGAGCCTTGCTTTGATTTCAATTTCCCGTGGAACTCTCCACTGAGAATGCTTTGCAATGTCTTCAAGTAGCAGAAGAGCTTTCATTTGTTGTCTAGCACTGGATTGAGAAACTTCAGTGCTATAGGAATTTCCCCTTTCCTTCTCCCTTAGATAATTTATTCTAATTTTTTTTTCTTAGATTGCCTTTTCTTGATAATTTTACCCTAAGTTTTCTCAAAACTGCTACTCATCTTTTTGTCTCCCTTTTGTACCAGTAACTTTTGTAACTACTGGCAGTAAGATTCTTTTGAAAGCTTTAACTGCTGCTTGGCTGCTCAGAAAAACCTTTTTGATTAATGGCTACAGTAAAGTTGACTCAGATTCAAAGTTACTGTTGTTTTTATTGATTGTATGTACCAAAAGAAGTTGTGGAGATGTTGCTGCTAGCAGTTAGTAAAAGGTGGGTGAGAATGGGATCAGTACAGATAACCCTACTTTGAGGCAAAGGAAGGACAGGCTGTGCTCTGTGAATCCTTCCTTGCAATTGCCACAATTGCAGACTTTTTGAAGATTTTTGGCAAGTTTAGAGAGAGTGGAACCATAGTGTGGAATGGGAAGGGATTGCTGCTCAGTGCTAATGTTTTATTCAACAAATGTATCCACCTCAGATGTGGGTCCAGCTCCCAGCAGATGTTGAATCTCTCTGACAAAAGAGCTGCGTGCGTGTGAGAGACGTGCACGTTGTGGGTGTTTGCACATTAGGAAAATGATTTCACAACTGTTTTGCCTCTGTGCTTTCTGATAGATGGCACCATATTGCCAGCTCTGTGAACTGCTTGTCATGGAGAGGGAGGAGAACAGACTATGACAAACAACTCCTGGAAAGTAATTTTTCTTCATGTCAGTAAAATTGAATAATAGAGCAGCATACAGAAGCATAGCAGAAGCTTCTTTTGTAAGCGGTCAGTTTCTAATGCATATTTGTCATTTTAATTGAGTAACGCATTTTTCAGCATTAACCAAAAACAGAAGATTCTTATTAAGTCTAGGAGAGACATAAAGAGAGACAAACTGATTAATCTTAATCCTGTGCAGTGTGAAAGATTTTATATATAGCCCCTATGATCTCTGCTCTGACTTTTTAATCCAGAGTCCTGGGAGCTGAATAGCAATTCTGACTGTGCCAGAATGCTTCTGCAAATCCAGATTGAGATATCTTTTGAGAAGATTCCCTCTGAACTCTCTCCTGCTAGACTTCTCTAAATCTCCGACCCTCACATTATTGGCATTGTCTGTCTTTATAATTGTAAACTAAAAAAGTAAGAAATAAGATTATGGACTCCCCTGATGGTGTAGGACATGTGTCCTGTATCCTTGAGTTCAGTAGACAAGGTTAGGTCAACATGGCTTTGTATTATTATTTATTGTTTTATTTATTTATCATTATTTAATGACAAATAGCGGTATGGAAGCTACATTATCTCTGCTGGATGACTTCGTGGAGAACAAAGCCTATAGTTCCTGAGGTTTATAACTTAGCCAGGAACACCCCAATTTCCTTTGGTGACACTGAACTAAGACTTACATGGGATCCTTGTCAATGCCCTGTCATTTCCATTTGTACTTTCCAGCAATCTGTTTCTTGTACATTTGTTATCATTTGTTACATCAGTGTTTAAGAAATTTTCCAGATAGTGTGGAAGGAAGAAGGAAAATATGTAATGTGTTTCTTTGTCTAACTTGCTTTGTAAGTGGGAAGCAGTATCATGGATTTCACTTTATATCCAAATGCTAAAATCTGTGCCTGTGTAGCTTGGTTTGATAGAGACAGTTAAGCTCTCCAGCTGAGTGCAGGGATACTGCTTCTCAGACAATACAGGAAAACAATTTTATTCTTTTTCTAGGACAGAAAAGGGAGATATAAACATTAGAAAGCCTGTGAAACAGATGGTGATTTAACTGGTAAAGTTATTATAGATAGGATGGCAGTCATTCAGACAGAAGATGTGCAAATCGTAATAGCTTCTCAGGTGCATATGCATGATATGAGCTGTGTTACAGAGGAGGTCAAGCAATCAGTTTTACATTCATATCCTGAGCCCCGTCATTTTTGTTAGATCACTCTCCTGTGAGCAACTTATTCCGTCAGGGCATGGAAATTTATTCTCAGATGAAGAGCATTTGTTTGGCAAAGGAGGCAGGAATTTCAAAACTATTTTGACCTGTTTCTAGATGGCCAGGGTAAAATTACTTTTAGTCTAGTTGAGATAGCGCAGTAACTTATTCTTTAAAATACAAGTGGAGTTTTTAACTTTAGCAAGAAAACAAAAATATTTCTCTCTCTTTTTTTTTTTTTAATGTGCAAAAGAACAACTCTCATAGCTTCCCAGTGTTCTCTTATGTTTATAAACTGCTTTTCATTAGAAATATCCCCATTCTCTTTTTAAGAATACACGTATAGATATGAACCTACCTGTTTTGTGATTTGTTGTAGACTGTATCCATTAGCACAATGTCATGTAGATGAGTTTTGAGGTTCTTTGCATAAGGAAAGACAAGAACATTTCAAAATATTGACTCAAGAATAAATGGATGTACCGTCTTCTCCTTGAGAATGCAGACAGCCTGAGAGAGGACTTTTGATCTTTTGGACCATTATTATCTCTTTGGAGTGTCAGCTCTCAAACTTCGTGATAGAAATGTCAGTGGCAATGTTATCATTGTTGTGTTCATCACTTTCACAGAGGTACTCAGTAACTGAGCCTGTTTCTTAGATCCTGGTCATTTTTTTGAATTGCTAAATCCTTCATCCCTCTTCCTGTGCAGCTGCCAAATTTTCCTCCTGCTACAGTGACATTGATCATGCACTCTTAAAACAAAATTTACTTATTTAATACAAAATGTAAAGCAGGTGTGATTATGCATTTTAATATAAATTTCTGCCTCATTAGAAAAACAAAATTAGCACTCTCTGTGATGGAGGAAAAGAGGAATTTAATGTCACTGAATATTTTAATGACTGTATTACTGACTCGCATATGGTTCAGTAAAATTTCTCAGTTGCAGAAGTATTTTCAATTTGTCTGGTAAAGAACAGCAATAATAGGACACTTGGACAAAAAAGTACAGATTTCTCTACAGGCTTCAGAGCAAGAACTGTTTAGTCAAGTTTAAAGTCAGAACAAACAGATGGAAGCACTATAGTTCTGATCTGTTTTTAAGTAGATGATGATCTAGAAAATCTGAACAAGGTTCTGATTGTAGGCATACATTTGCATGTCTCTAACATGAATATAAGCCTTCTCAAATTCCAGTCTCTGGTAGTGTTTTCTTAGTGCTTCTAGATTTGACATATTGCACATGTGGGAGAAACAGCCAGAAACACCTGCCTTGCCTGTGAAATGACTCTTTTGTGTTCAAGGGGTTTGGAAGAGCAGGGCATGCAGGAGATCCACCAGCCTTGCTTATGCCTTGGTACCACTTTGATTCCCAGATATAATCATCTGCAGGGAGTGAAGAGAAACATTGACTAGAGACTTTCAGGAGAGTTAGGAAGGCACTTGGGACTTTAATTCCACGCAAAATGGGTAACTATGGAAGTGATGGTAGTGAATAAAAATCACAAAGTAAATGGAGCTAGACATGGCATGTATGTGGAAATCAGCAAAGTCACAGTGAAACTCTTAACTCCTTTTCTTTCAAAAGTTGCATAATTTCCATCTTAGACCTCAGAAAAGAATTATTATGTACAATTTTTAGAGAAATTAAAAAGGTAGATGTTGGCATCTACCATTTCAACCGTGTGCGTTCTAAAATGGAAAATCTCAACAAAGCCTCAGCAAGCCAATAGAACTAATTAATTAAGTACTTGTTTAAGGGCTGAAGATAATGGGAAGTGGGATAAGCACTTCAGGGCTTTACTAAAGGTGGATTGTGTCAGACAGAGCTGATATCTGTCTAGCTAAAATTAATTAATTTCTAGATCAGGTGGGTGTGGTTGATGTACCAGGCATCTGGAAATTAATATCTGAATATTGATCATAAAAAAATGGAAAAATAGGGATAAATATAAGCAAAATATGAAATTAGCTAAGGGGAGGCAGAAGGGGTTAGTGGTGAATGAGAAAGTATTGGATTGTGTATGTGTCACTAGTAGAGTTGCTGAAGGATGTGTTTTGTGATTAGTCTTAATTTTTGTTTTTCACTAGAGACTCGACTACCAAAGGTAAGAAATTTAATAGTGACAAAAGTTAATTGGCAACATAAATATAAGAATGATTACAGTTATATACAGAAAAGTCTGGGTAGATCTGAAGATGGAGGTAATGTAATGAGAGGAAATTCAGTAGTGTAAAATAAAAGGCTACGTGTTTGTGGACCAGTAACAATAATTTCTGCTGTATGACTTTGGGGAAAGAAGGAATTAGGTCAATTAGTTGGTCACTAAATGAGAAAGGCATTTTTATTGCACATCATTTGGAAAGGGAAATGAAATTGTAGAGAGAATTTGAACTTGATTTTGTACAGAAAAAAGGAATTATTTATAATTGTTCTTCACTGTGGAGAGATTATTTGAAAATGCTAATTTACAATTTTGTTTACTTATAAGAAAATATGTGTTTGTTTAGCAAACTCTGTGATGGATTATTCATTCTATTCAAGAGGAAAGAATGGTTCATTTATTTTGAAAGACAAGACTAGCATATGAACAAGTTGTCTTAAACTGGGCACAATAAATTTGTAATAAATCCACAAATTAGAAGCTTTCTAAAACCAGAGCAAAGATGTTTTGCCTTTTGATCAGGCTAGTGAGTGCAAGAGAGTGAAATAAAGTTGTCTTGTAAGAAAAATTCACGGCAAAAAAATGTGCAAATAGTTACACAGCAGCAAAGAACTGGACAAGATAAAAGTCTGAGAGCTGCTGGACCACCAGGGTTCATCATTGTGTTTGGTAATGATGAAAACTTGGATAGGGTTGCATTAGTTGAACTCTTGCCTTTCAGGAAAACTGGTAGTTTCTGCTTCCCTTTTCTACTGTGGTTATTTAGAAGGGAGGAAGAAAATGAACAGAAGGCTACTTTTATCCTTTCTATTTGGTCAGAGCTGATGCAGTTACTGCTTTGGGCATTATTTGGAAGAGGTGGTTTGTTAAATGACCAATAAGTCATGTACATGCAACAACTGCCACTCACATAGACCTTGCTTATAATGAGCTGAGAGTGGAAACCTCTGCAGCCGCAGCATTGTCCTCCTGAGCTGATGTAAGTGAAGCAGTGGGACTGATGTTGAAGGCTCTCTATTTGACATTTTGTTTGTTGCTGTGCAGTTGTTCTGTTAGACACAGCACAATTAGTTGTAATGAAAAACAAAGCAAAACATCTCATGTTACTAAAGGAAACGTCAGAACTAAAATTATATATATACAGAATATATACAGAATATTTCTCTGGTGACTCACTACATCAATCATGAGCAGCCTTGTGGTATAATCACCAACCATCCTGAGAGATTCTCCCTGTCCCATAAAACTTAGGCTCTATCATGAGGTACCATGCATGGTCTCCTGGAATACCTGGGACTAAGTTTACTTGGCCAGAAACAAGGCCTACAATACTCCACTCCTCCTGACTTGTGACAGCATTCATTCCTCCCAGAAAGGGGAGGGGAAGTGAGGTAACCATCTTTCTACACTTGTCCTATGCATTAGTGAGTACACTTTCACGGATGGAATAGACAACCAAAATCTTTCATCCGTTTTCAGTTATTCTGTAGTGATAAGCACGTACGTTAAGTTTGTCCTGACCCGAAGCACAATAATTAATCTGCATCAGAACTGTAACAGCTCTTTTGCAGATGAGAATCTGACAGATATATACAGGAACACCTTAACTAAACATGTGCCAAACATGGAAATAAGCCTAATAATGTAGTAATATGACAAAAATAAAATAAAATAAAATAAAATAAAATAAAGGACAAGTAAAGTGTTTTGGGAGAATTTCTATGTTGTAGCAAGCAAGGACTCTTCTGCAAATTAAGTGGGCTACCATTATATTTCACACAGTGCTGAGTGGTTCACAGTATGGGCTTGCAGACCCCTGCAAACAAAAGCAGAACGTTTTTCCTATAGAATCAATTTACGAGAACAGGTTAGAGAGGACTGGAGGAGAAATGGTACAAAGAAAGCTGAGAGAAGGATGGTGCAGATAAGGTGAGAGATGAAATTAGGGTATCAAAAGGTGGAAGGAGAAAAAGGATAAAGATAAGCAAGACTAAGGGATGCATGAAGGGGGACTGGAAAAGGAGGAGAGGGTATGAAGGAAGACAGAGGAAGGTGTCCATGAATGCCTGTAGGAGTGGCTGAGAAAAGGCTCATGCATAGCAGAAGCAGAAGAAGATGCATGAGGGATGCATGATGGGGGAGGGGAGTGGCGGTGAATACACACAGCAGGAGGGTAGAGAGATAGATGGCAAATGTATGTAGAAGTGGTGGGGAGAAATAGTGGATGTACGCAGCAGGGAGAGAGCAAGTGAGAGAGAGACACACAGCAGATGCACACAGCAGGGGGGAGAAATGCATAGAACAGGGGAGAAGCACAAGGAAAGTATCAAGAAGCCTTGATAAAATTAAACAATAAAATAATAAGAAATGATGAAAATCTTTATTTGAACACTTACTGTTATTTAATGCAGGAAATCAAGAGACATTGAAGAAAATTTACATTAGTTAAAATTTTTAAGCACTTTGAATGTTAATAATGGTTGGTTTGAAATAAGACTATGCTTGACATAATGATTTCCTCTTTGCATTTGCAGTGAAGCAGATGTCTGCTTTCTGTCTCTGACAGGGGACCCAATCCATTGCTTTTTGACGTCAATAGCATTGTGGCTTTTTCAAGGGCATGCATGTATCTTGTCAATGTATTTTTTTTCCAGCCTGGCTCACTTCTCTGCTGTGATTTTGCACAGGTAAGGACAGGGAGTGAAAGGCATTGTTACCTAACACTGGTGAAATCTGACAGCTCTCAGATGCTTCTCGATTCTCTTATGTGTGTTTGGGCACTGGTCCCTGTCAATCAGCGCAGCGCACTATTTAGGGGAGGTGCTGGGGTGTGCCTCCTTGTGTGCCTTGTAGGGCACCTGGCAGCAAACCAAGGGCATGGGCAGTGAGACCACCATGATGACAAGCATAAAGCAGCATAAATAACAGGGCCACTGAATAGTGTGATGGGTTAACAGACAGCTTGCGGAGGATTATTTTTTCTCTTGTTGGCCTAGGTGACGTGCATCTTTTCCCAGTTTCTGTGGAAAATACGGAAGAGAGGGTCAACAATTTTTATGAGCCTAACATTGAACTCCACTGGTATGCATGTGGAGGAATGCAAACAAGTTTGCTGTTACAACTGTTCACAAAGGTTCTGCTCTATAACTGAGCTGACAATGTAATTGACATCCTATTAGAAAAAATAACAAGGGAGGAGGGCCTCAAGATGAGATACTTCTCACTTGTTAAGAAACAAGGTGAGAAACTGAAGGTTAAAGAAGCTGTTTTTGAACAAAGGAACCTCAACAAATGTTTCCTCAACAGTAGAAGTGTCGTCAGTGTGGAAGAAATGTGGTTTTGCTGAAAACTTGGCATCTCCGTGCTCTTTTTGTCAGTGGAATTACAGGAACATTCATAAGATGGCATCAGAACGGGCTGTTAAGAAAGTCTGTCTTTCCTACAAGTGCTTTGTAACTGCCTAAAATAATTTATTGCCGCTGACATGAGAAAGGCTAGCACTGACATAGCACTGACTGTAAGCTTTTGAAGGGAGAATTACCAGTGTGCAGATTCATATGTGCAGGCCTGTGCCATTGGCAGGAGGGAGGAATGTCAGGCTTTGGTAACATCAGTGAACAGTAGAATCATAGTGATTGGATGGCAGTAAGGTAGAAATGTGAAGAACAACATATTTAAAAAAACAGCAAGTGATGTTATTCACATCACTGTTTTGTTCCTTTCTGAATTTTTCTTTGTTTTGGTGTTTTTTTTTGTTTGTTTGCTTTTTTGTTTGTTTTTTTTCCCTCTAAAAGAGAAAAAGATTTATTTTCCTTAAGTTTCATTTAACTTATGCAATATGTTCTGTGGTTGCTGCTGTCCTCCTCCAGTGTAGCAGGCTTCAGGAAGTGCTGTGTTTCATGGCTAAGCAGACTTAAAATGCAGGTGGGAAGGTGGGTAAAATATGTGGGTTTCAAGAGAGAAGTCTTATGAGAATCCTGTCAAAAATGGTAATTCTGCAGGCCACACTGAGAAATTAGTTGTAGGAATGCCCAGTTTTCTCTTATTCATAATTAGAAGGATCTTACTGTCCATTTCCTTCCTATCATGGTGCATGATTTGATAATATTGTTGAAAAGTAAAGAGGGAGAGACTCCTGTCACAAGACCTTTGCTTTTTGTAGAAGTGGAATCAGAAATAAATATGGGAAAAAGCCAGAGAGTCATGTATTCAATTAGATGTGAATGCATCTGAAAGGATAGCTCTGAGACAAGCTGGCACTTTTATTTCTGTGTGCATTGGTACCTGCTCTGAGTCTGCATTAGGGCTCTTAGTGTCACTGGTGTAAGCATGCATTGCCTGTAAACATGCCTCCCTTAAGTTTTCTCTTGTCCAGAACTGTGAATTTCTTCTCATTTTTCTAAACATGGATTTTGTTTAGATGCCCTTGGAACAGGGAGTAGTTTGTGCCGAGCTGCTCTCATAGCTATCTTCATCTTCTCCTCAAATATCAGCTGAGTCTTTTGTTCTGTGCCCTCACGCCATTTTAAATACAGCATGACATTGCTGAATAAATTGTTATTTGAATTAAACGGAACGCTGATGAATGAGTTTTTGTGCATGCAGCCATGTTTCCTGAGAACTGCTGTGGTTTGAGCAGAGGGAGGTCCTTGCCCCTTCTATGGGCTCTATGTAGTGCCTCCTGAAGCTTCTTGAGGGGAAGATATCTCTTCAGGTTTGGACTGGTACAATTGAAAAACAAAATGATGGCTTTTGGGATGCTAAAAATAGATATCTGTATCATCTCTTTCCAAGTTGTCCTAATAAATTTTGCCTCTCTTCTTGGATGCTCTAAATTTATACATGATGTTCAAAATGAAAAATCCTGTTAGTCCAGGTGTTGGAAAAGATCTCCCTTGGTGTTCTGACAATTCCATTTTGTAACCTCAGTAGGCCTGGGAAGGCAAGGATTATCTTGAACAATTCAAGTGTGACATGATGAGCTGAATCTTATTACTAGGAAAAAAAAAAGTTAAAATACAAGGGATTCAGCAAAAGGTGAAAATTCAGTTGATGCAGTTTCTGTGGGTCTGTTATAGAAGTAAAGTCTTAGTTGAGAATTTCAGATGAGTGAGAAGTGAGCATTCTGTGAAGAAAATATTGCTGGTAAACAAAACTTACGACTGTATGTGACTGTTGTGGGGTGAGGAGCAGCATTTGCTTTAGTGAACAAAGATTTCTCTGTAATTCTCTGAAGAAATATTGCTTTTTGTTGCGTTATTTTTTTTTTTATTAAGATATACTGATATGCTAACAGCATAACCAGGTGTATTGTGAAATGTGTTCTACTGCATACATAAGCAACACGGTGAAAACATACATATATTCTTGTTTATGAAGTGGCTGCTATACACATTTAATTATGGAGGAAAAGATTTAAAAATACCAATAAAATAGTGAAACTTTTCCATCTTTCATCACCTCCTCTATTGAAATTAATTTTGGAGAATATTAGATTAGGTGTTGTTTGTTTAGCTACTTGAACCGTAAGGGTTACATGACAGATAAAGAAAAGTGTTTTGAATATAAAATAGTTCAATTATAAGTCATTTTAAAATGAGAATGAATACTGTGAGAAAAGCTCAGTTCCCTTCAACTCTGATTAGTGACTGCGTGATGCTTAAAGGGATAGACTTGAATTTTAATATGGATGATGTGGCCTGTGTTACACCTTATCTAAATGAGAGGTACAGCAGAAATCACATCTGATTCTGTCAATTCATAGCACATTCTGACTTTAAAAAAAAATTTCAACATTATCAACGCTGTGATTTAAATTATACCTTATGTTCAAAATGAAATTAGACAACCTTATCTGGATGCTCCCTGCAGTTTTCCAGATTTTTTGTTTGTTTGGTGGTTCTGTGTTTTTTAGTTGCTGTTGTTGTTGCTGTTGTTTAGGACTATGTAGTCCATATACACTATAACATCTCTTTCCTTGTCAACAAACAAGGAAAACACTG
The DNA here is from genome assembly GCA_035772895.1 of Perdix hodgsoniae. Taxonomy (NCBI): domain Eukaryota; kingdom Metazoa; phylum Chordata; class Aves; order Galliformes; family Phasianidae; genus Perdix; species Perdix hodgsoniae. The sequence continues at coordinate 527,856 of JAPSGF010000092.1, forward strand.
AATTCTCACATGTGATGAAACGCTAGAAGGAAGAAGCAGATAGAAAAGAAGAAAGTAAAATGTCAGGTGGAAGAAGACAGCAGTGAAATACAGCTGAATTTCTGTGCATTTAAGCAGCACAAACTGGGACTTATGCAGCAACGTGACAAAAATGTCAATTATGACCATATCACTGCTAAGTACCTAAAAGGAGAGACCTGCTCATCTCTGATGTTTCTTCATATATTACAATATATTGCATATATAGTGTTTTGATTTCAGTTGTCATCTGAGTGGAATTTAGGCAATGTCATAATGGCAAATATATTACAAGCAAAGAAAGAAAAATATTTCTATCTACTTTCAGATCTCTCTGGCTATCCACATCTCAGATGACAATGGAATGCAGTTAGAATATGCCAAAAACTTTGCAGAGTCTTTTTAGTACTCCATTCTTGGTAGAGTTTCTTGGTGTATATCACATCAGATGATGATACAATATACACAAATTACCATATTTTAAAATGTTGGTTTGGACTTGATCCTCTTTTTGAGAATATTGATCTCAATTACAGATTCTTTGAATTTATTCTGTTTTAATCTCCTCTTTACCTAGTAGTTATATTAAATCATACTTAACCACTCAGAGGGCCTTCCTTTAAGTATTTGTGTCCTGGAGATTAGCATAGGAGAGCATGATGACAGAGTTCAGGACATCAAAATTGTTTTTGTTGCTTTTCTTGTGACCAGTCTTCAACAAAATTTAGAGAATCAATGTGCTTGGGAAAAAAATACAACAAAAAACAGAGTTGGTAAACAGACTATTTTTTTTCTCCTGTAGAATTTTTTTTCCAGAATATGTTTACTATGTTGACTTCCAGAAATACATTAAATAGGAAGAAAAGATGTTTAAGTGCTAAGAATTGCACTGCACCTATGTGATATGCATTAAAGTAAGATGGTAGCAATAGGTCATGGTTATTTTCCTGTAGTTAATAGCTTACATCATGTTAGGGTATCAGGTTCAGTTCCAATAAATTCATCTTCCCTGTTTTCCTAAATGTGCTACTATTTCAGAAATAAATTGAAAGTGAACATTATTTTTAAACGGTATGGTAAAATCTGACATTGAGCACATTCAGAAAAGTGTATTGAAGAAAAAAAAAAAAGAAGCACAATCTTGCAAAGGCCTGGCTAACATGAGTTAGTTAAACACAATGTCGATGACATTTACAGTTTCTCAGAGAGAACTTTGATTTAGAAAATTAGGAGATTGATTATTAGGAAATTGATTCATTACATTTCCCCTTCACAGAAATCCTTTCCAAATTTAAATCTCAGTGCTAGAAAATGAGTCATATCAAATTTGTAGTTGATCAACATACTGTTACATCACTGGTAATTCTCTAAGGGGAAAATATATGCATTTCTGCAGGAAGTCTGCACAGATGTTAGAAGTTACAAGAGGGATTGTTAAAGCTGAGAAGATGTAATACAGTGTTTGTTTTTCTTATATATTTGAATAAATGAACAAACAAAGCCAAATGAAACAGTGGCTGATTAAAACATAAAAAACCCCCCTGCAAACCAGCCAACTGAACAAAAACACAACATCTCATCATAGTACAATTCAATTCATCAGCAAAATGATCATTGACATCTGAGTTGTCTCAATCTCTCTTGGGCCTCTGCAGCTTAAGTAACATATTTCATAATCCATCAAGCCACTTCTCTGCCTGTGGTGTCCTCTTGGATTGTTCTACTGTTCATAGTAAAATACAGGAAAAAAATTATCAGTTGACAATTAATAATGTTTGTTTAGAGAGGAAGTCTTCCTACTCATTCATGAGTACCCCCTTTGCATATCTCTTGAAGTATATTTTTGATCTGGGGGGAAAAATTAAAAACTTCACTGAAGTTCCTGACTTCTACGATGCCTTGTGTTATTCAGTTTTTTGACTGAATTTGTACAATGAAAGGAAGTGTTTCATTTTGAGAGGCCAAAAATGCATAAATTTATTAAAATTAAACACTTTGTGTGTGTGTGTTTGTGTGTGCTCAGAATTAACCACTCATGTTTATTTGTCACATGTGCAATTTATGTGTCTTTGCATTAGGAAACCCAAACCCATGTGGCTTCTGTCCAAAAGTGTGGTCTCAAGCAGGGAAAGACAGTTGTCATGGACTCTATCCTGCACTGTTTGTTTTTTGCCATCACTCAGGGTAGGTCCATCTTCTAGATACAGAGCGAATAGTCATAGATATAGCATCAGACATAAAGGGTTCAGGTGGGAGTAAAAAAAGGAATCAAGACATGTTAGCAAGCTACCAATTTTCAAAAACACAAAATGACTTTGAAAGACCTGAAAATCAACAGCTAATGAGTAGCTGTTAAGGACAGTGGTGTAGTTGCAACCTGTGATTTGGAAGATGTAATTCACATTCACTTTGTGACAGGCATTGTAGGCTTTCCTTTGGTGTCAGCAGCTATGGAAGTGCACAATGTACTAGGCACACTAACATTCTGATCTGTGGATGCGTTTTCTAGATTCCTGATTTGTATATGATTATATGTACAAAAATCCACACGTTAGTCCTTTTTTTTTTTTTTCAGAGCTTAGCAGGCAAAGATCTGAGAGCGCTTACTGTACTGTGTCGCCATAAAATACTCTGTATAAAACATAGGTTGCTGTGCGGTTCATCGATACCCATTTTCTCCCTTATAATGGTGCACTGCAGCATCGCGATCTAAGGTGTTGGTGTTCTGCTGCTAAACTAGGTGGGTAGAATAATATTAACAATTCTTGTTCTAAAAGATTCTTTAGGGAGTAATGACGAGGCATGTTTTGGAAAGTCAGCTTCCTGAATCTTAAGGAACACTTACATTAATGTTTCTAATCTCAATTGCACTCTCATTACATTCTGCCTAGTGACTGTTGTATTACTAAGTGATGATTGAGCCTCTGGAAGTATTATAATGTTGGTGCATGACATGTGGCAGAAAGCAATACCCTCCTGTGTCCCACTTCAGGACTGAGGAAACAAATGTGCTGTATGTCTCAATAATTACTTGCACTCTGTTCGTGAATCTGTGTCAGCAATTCATTTATACATAAACGATTTTCTAGTTGCCTTTAACACTTTGCCTTTTCTCTTCTAAATTCTCTGTCAGAAGAATGTTTTCTCCTCTGCTGCAAGAGTTTAATTGCTCTTCAGCCTACCCAACATGTCATTTACCAACAGCCCCGTTGGGCAGCAGTCAAAACTGAAGGCCATGCTATGTGGGCTTCCTGCACATTGGTTTACAAATGAAAGAAAACCCACTTTATATCTATTATGTTATATTTTTAACCGATAATCTTTCTCCTTATTTGAATAAAATATTTAAATTATTTTATAAATTTAAAAGCCTATTAATTAAACAATTCGTATGTAGATTCAAGTAAAACTGTATTTGAAAAACTGTATGTTATAAGGTGTGTTATATAGCAAACATACAGATAACAAAGAACTCCCAGCATATGATAGAATCTTCAGAAAAACAGATTCACTTGGAAAATGTTGGTGAATTTATACCTTTGAAGAATATGGAAGCATAAGGAATTACCTGCTGGGTACGTAAAACAAATCACAGACACAGTTGTCTGCTATCTGTGACTACAGTTGAGCAGCAGAGCCAAAGATTACGGTTTGTCCACTGATATCTGCAGTACACTTTGGCTTATGTACAGTTTTCAGTGCAGTTTTATATATTGTTTGCTTCTGAACCGAAGATGAAGCATATGCATGTGTGGCTTGCTGAATAGTAACGGACTTTAGGATGCTTGAATGTTTTTGTGCACTCAGGCCTAATCAAGAAGTATTTTTAGAATGTAGGATGTGGTGGATTCAAATTATTACCAATTCAGTAGATCTCAAATTCAACTTGTTTTTCACACAGCAGTGTGTTGTCACTAGGGAGATCTGCTTAGACTTCTGGAGCTTTATGTTAGGTAAGCACTCTGTTGTGTGACGTGTAAAAAAAAGAGGAGGGAAAAAAGGAGAGAGAGAGGAACTCTGGCATAACTCATAAGGCAAGAGCTGTGCTTAGTTCCAAGGTTAAAAAGGAAAATTGAAACAAAAGAAAAACCAGTTAATGGCATGACAGAATAAATGTAGGATGTTCAGGTAAAATGATGTTGAGTTTCAAGATGATACTGCCTGGCAAGCAGTATCTGAAGAAGACATAATAACTAATAACTTATCTATACCTGGATTATTAGGATAAATCTGCAGATAAAGATATGTGTAAATTGAAGCTTCAGAAGCTTCAAATCTGATGTGATAAATGATTCAATGTGCAATAGATCAGCTTGGATTTTAATGTTTGTAAAATGAATGAAACAATATATCTATATGCCAGAGCCATATTATCATAACTGTATTTGCCAAAATATAAGACATAAATTGCACTTAAATTTAGTAATCTGCGATGCTGTGCTTGAATGTATCTCTGTGATTAAATGTGAACAATTGCTCCTTTAAGGTAAAGGTCTGTGTATGTGTGATTAATCAGATTGAAATGACAGGGTGGACAGCTCATGCCATGCCTAGTTATCAGAATGATTGATTTTAGTCAGTGCTGCTGGATGAAAAAATATCTGTTAATAACTACAGCTGCAAAACTCCTGATGTCACTGATAGCACAAATCACTTTTCACATTCTGTATTATCTGGCTCATTTGCAGATACAGAGCATACAAACTGATCCACTGGAACGCAAAATTACAATGTACGGATTTATGCAAGAGGGATGACGGCAAAGTGCACTGCATGAGCAGTGTAAGGAGCTGAAAATTGCTCCTGTTGTAGCTGCACAGACACATTATTTTCTTTGGTATGTGTGGAGGTTTTGCTGTCAGGCTTTTATCACGCAGACTGTTTGTGCTGTACCTCTCTTCCCATTTAAAACAGAAAATCAGTTGCCGAACCTGGATGCTATTAAGTGTTCTTAGAATAGTTCTTAACTAACTTGGTTGATCTGCACTTTCTGATGGAAGAACATTTGGTTGTTTATTTCAGGCTCTGAATAAACATGTTTGGAAAGCAAGGAATAAGATTACAAATTGCATCAAATCAGCAGAATTGTTTACTGTAGGTATATTCCTTGCCATGTAATGCTTATCAGTTTAGTTTGTGTGTTTTTATTTTGGGAGATCTGGAAAGCTCATCTTCACAAAGCATTTTCTTACCTGCATTTTGAAGGGAAGGTGGTGTCTTATGAACCTCAGTGTAGGAATGGGGCAGCAAATGTCTTATTGTGTTTGGAAGGATGCACTGTTCTCACATTCTCTATTTATATGTAAGAATCTACCTTGTCCATTTGTAATGCACCCTTTTCTCTCCTTTTTCCCTCTGTTCCAAGCACCTACTACCAGAAGGTGTAATAAGTTTCATTTTTGTCCAGCATCTGTCTGTAAACTGCAGCATGAACGCAGGTCTGAGAGAAGTGTAAATCCCTCTGCATCAGTATAAACTGCTTTGCCCCCTTCCACAGTGATTCACCTCCTATTGTTCTGAATTCAGCCTTTTGCCCAGCCCTTCTCCACTGGCTTTTCATCTTATATTCCACACCTGCCCACGGCAACACATTTCACATGCCTCCAAACACAAAAATCACCTGCAGGTTTTTATAGGCTTTCTTTCCCATCAAAATTCACAAATGCATCCATTTTCAGGATGCAGTGGTCCGAAATGCTGTGATTCTTCCTTCGTTAGAATCAAAGGAGGTAAAATCCTCCTCCGCTCTTTAAAGCTTCTGCTTTCTGCTTCATTTATAAGTTCTTCAATGACAAATAGATTTATATGCTAAAAAAAAAAACACCAACCAACAACCCAACACAAAAAACAAAATCAACAAAACACACAAAGCACAGACTTGTTGAATGTGCATGCTGTCCAGCTGTCCCATCATGCTGCTGTTTAATTATGGTCAGCTTTCTTCAGCAGATCAAAGTGTGGTTGCAATGATACCAGTTAGCCTCAACATCTTGGATGTGAATAATAGGGAAAACATGTTAAGTATGAAGAAAGCAGAGATGATTCTTGATTAGCAGGATAGGAAAGCATTACTGTCGTCATTTTTTGTTCTTATTTCTCCAGAGGGCTGTGGTCTTCATTATGATTCTGCTGGGGTAACTGCCTTTATCAATCACGTTCTTGCCTGAAGATGCACATATAAAGATACTCGGTACAGCATCATGTCCTGAAGGAGCATCCTGGTAATTTCTAGGTGGCAGATATTTAAAAGTGGATTCAAGTAGACTAGCATGTTTCTAAAGTCTGATGTATTTAAAGATTGAAATGTTTATTTACTTATTTTAATTATTCCAGTGAAATTTTCCCAGGCATAACTGATGCAGAAACTAAATATCTGCCTGTCTTTCAGATCTGCAAGTTTTGAACTCTGGATGGAAGATTAATGTGTCATATATGAATACAACTTTATATAATTTTCATTGTTGAAGGATCTTTATAATTATTAAGAGCATAACCCATAGTAGTATCTCTGTGGATATTGCCCTTGTATATGCTGAGAAGAGATGTATGGGAGTTCCTTGTTAGAGACTTTCACTCAAGGAATGGAAAATTGAAGGTGGGTCCTTGCTGTGAGTGCAGTTTACTTCTTCCTTGTTTCTGAGGAATCATCCCTTAATCAGAATGTCATAACATTTTGAAAAACAAACTTTTAATATTCAGTATGATCCCAGTTGCCCTCCAATAATTTTGAAATACTGGTGGACACAGATACCAGCAAATTAAGTTCTTTCTTTTTTTTCCAAATAATGATTGCCACACTAAGCTGCAGATACACTTCAGTCTTTTGTTCAAGCAAAAGTATAAGGGTTGACTTGAAGCATACTCATATGTGTGTGGTTTTTCTGGGTTCACTGTCTGATATGTTTACAGATATGATCATGGGAACTGAGAAGCTGTGTTAAAATTACTGACAGTTCTTTTTATGTGCAATACAATTGAAGAAGGAAGAATCTGAGCTATGAAAGAACCTGTGCTAGGACAAAGAGACTGGTGTTCTCGATTGCACTCTGCTCCTAACATCAGTAGGCCATTGTTAGGGCCTCAAGTTTGAATGAAGATAACTACCTAAGGAATTTTAGATAGGAGGTCACAATCTAATGCCAAGTGTGGGGCATATGTATCTGTTCCATTTCACTGGGCTTACCCACAGTCTCCAGGCAGAGCTGCAGGACTCTTCATCTATAAATAAGTAATCTGGTGTAAGATAGATTACATTCCTCAGATATCAATCACTGGTAAATATCGTGTTCTACTCACGATGTAAGAATACTAAATGGAAATCCATGAAGATTTCAGATTGCTGCTGTATTTATGGTCCCAGGGCTCACTGCTGAGAATTATTGGATGTCTTTGCCTCTGAACATGGGCTGAAAGCTGCAGTGGGATGCTCATTCCTAGCTTGCATCTTACACTTTCTAATCAACATTTATCTTATTTCCTTCAACCCTATCTCTGATTTGCTGTCGGTAAAGCAAAAAACTGCCAGATCTCTACCAGCTAGATTCAGTGTGGACAACAAAACAAAAACAAAAACAAAATCACATCCCAACCTTTCTTTATTCTGTATCTGACAAATGACCACAGTGTTTCCCACAAGATCACAGGGACCGATTGCAGTGGAAGAGAAAGGAAAAAATTCAGTAAAGTAAGCTTGAAGCATTGCGGTCAGTCTCTTGTAGCAACCATGCGATAATTTCACTTCCCTTTCTTCTACCTGGGCATCACCTCTTTTTGTCTCAGCAGTCATACATCACCCATTTCAAGTTACAAATAACATGTCCCTCCATGTGTGAGCATCTGGAGACAGAGTTGGTTTAATCCTGGAGTACTGCCATCTTTATGTGGCAGTGACTGCAAGAAATTGTGGTCTGTTCATACTCTCACCAGCTTCTGTCATCCACTGCCTGAAATGAAGGTGAGAGATTGTTTACAAAACTCAGGAATTCTGTGTTGGAGACTGTGAGTGTTTTTAAAGAAGCCACAGTTGGGTGCTTTGAGTCTGGACTCTGTTATTTTTCAATATGAATGTAGCTGCTGTTTCATTCCTTCTGAATTTTGTCTTATTAAAGAATAATTCCAGGCACGTCTTGATTTATTTTTTGTTATTCTTAGAGGAGTCAGAATACATAGATTGTTCTTCTCATTTATGTATCTGCCTGTGAAAGCTTTTAATAAACTAGCGGGATAAAAAGAATCTCAAAGGTCTCAATCCTCTTTGTTTTTAATCTTTGTTGGGAATAGGATATATATATCATGCTTCATGTATATTTGTGAATCATTTTCAGTCTTCACATAACTGCTCTTATTTTTGGGGTTGTGTTATTTTTGGTTCTGTAATGTCCTTGTTTAATAACAAAAGGAAGATTACAAACAAAATAATAGCCTAACCATGAAGCAATGTCAGCAGAGCCAAAACCACGTTGGCCAAAAGTGCCAGTGAAGAGGAATTCACAGCACTTTATCAAACTGTTTTTGTTCAGTTATCCTCAAAGTAGGCCTAAGGAGATTATCTAACCAAGCCAGCTAAGCTGGTAAGAGAATTACTGCAACTCAGTGCAACCACTTTTAATGTGGAACAATAGAATTCATGTAGACATTCAAGTGTGAGTCTAGGGATGATTATTTTCAACTGGGGTACCATAAAACACTTAATTTCTCTGGGTCTTTTGATAAGAAATTTTGCCTGCTACAGTGATGTTTTAATTCATGCAACATCATGGTTAGCACATCTTTAATTTTGTGCCAATGGGCCTTCTGAATTTTCTGAAGATATGGCTTCAGGGTGTGAGAAAGCTTACTAGTTTGTTATTCATTTATTATAAAGTAAACCATTTACATTTTGGTTTGTAAGTAAAATGGATACTTTTACTTACAGTAAAAGTAAGTGATTTGGCTTACCACAAAAATGTACAGTGTTTCCAAATATAGAAATCTGAAGCTATTTCTTTGAAATGATCCCATAGGGGGAAGCCAATTATGAATGGAGAAAGGAAGACAGACTTTTCAGAGGTATGCTCAGCCAGTTTTGATTCTTTAAAATTATTCCAAGTATGTTCAAGCATTTTTTTTCCAGTGGGTTCTTATTTCAGACTGTATTTCTAATTATTTTATTTTTCATTGACCACAATGTTTGAAATTCTAGTCTGTATTGAAACAGTAGTGCCTTGTTGTGTGGTTTTTTTTTTTTTAATTAATCACTTTCGCTATTTTTCTGTCTAGTATAAAGAGACAGATGGAACAAGGTGGAACATTGCTTCTTTCCATGTAAGATAAAATGGACTGGCCAAGGAAGGGTAAAGGTACTCATATTGTATGTTCACAGAATTACAGGAATCACAGAAATACCAAGGTTGGGAAAGACCTACAAGATCACCCAGTCCAACCACCCACTTATCACCAGTAGTTCTCGCTAAACCATGTCCCTCATCACAACGTCCAAACGTTCCTTGAACACCTCCAGGGTCGGTGACTCCACCACCTCCCTGGGCAGCCCATTCCAGTGCCTGACCACTCTTTCAGAAAGGTAGTATTTCCTAACATCCAGCCTGAATCTCCCCTGGTACAGCTTGAAGCCATTCCCTCTGGTCCTATCACCAGTTACACGAGAGAAGAGGCCGACCCCCAGTTCACTACAGCCTCCCTTCAGGTAGTTACAGAGAGCAATAAGGTCTCCCCTGAGCCTTCTCTTCTCCAGACTGAACAATCCCAGCTCCTTCAGCCCCTCCTCATATGGCCTGTGCTCCAGACCCCTCGCCAGCCTTGTTGCTCTTCTTTGAACCCACTCCAGGGCCTCCATGTCTTTCTCGCAGTGAGGGGCCCCAAACTGGACACAGTACTGGAGGTGCAGCCTCACCAGAGCTGAGTACAGGGGGACAATCACTTCCCTGTTCCTGCTGGCAACACCATTTCTGATGCAAGCCAGGATGCTGCTGGCCTTCTTGGCCACATGGACACACTGCAGGCTCACGTTCAGCTGAGCATCAATCAATACCCCCAATTATATTATATATTATTGATATTGTATATTATTGATATTATATTGAATTGATATGTTCATTTTGCTTTAAGAGAGTTTTTATATATACATAATTTCCTGAGTTTAATTTTTAAGTGACAAATTAAAGCTCATACTCTTCATGGTGATACTTTTTCTATAGCAACATTACTACTCTTGGAAATCTATTTAAAACGTTTAACTTGTGATTCATAATTCAGTAGTATCCTTGCTAACCTTATTTTCATAAGCAAAGATGTTATATTTAGGTGTACTATGGGTTAAATATTTTGAATTTAATGAGAGTGTTAGCACTGCTAAATTATAACCTCATAAAATCAAAAATGATAAGGCAGTAATACCTACTATCATTTTTTGTTTTGTACCATGCAATTATAAGGAAGAGGACATGAGATAAGAAGATGAGGTACTGAGCAAATGCTTCTGTTTTAGCATGTTCCTTAATATCCCTTAACTATTTTACAGCAAACCATGTTTCCTTATAAGTGAGATTATTTGTTCCAAGAGTTAGCCAATTTTTTTGTGTCCATTTCTAAAGAAATTGACATTTTATATTACTTCCACAAATTTTCATGGTCTTGGTCTTTAATGTGCAACATTGGAATTACAAGTTCTTGATGGTTAGCAGCTCATACAAATTAAGTTGCAAATAGATACTGTGATCTTCATAGAATATATTTCTCCATAACAATTTGCTACTGAAACAGTTAAGATATTTTCCAAAAAGCATGTAATGATGTGTACAAACACTATCACTTGACTTAGCTTGCAGCAATCTGTCAGAAAAATAAATAGGGATGATTCTCCTCTATAATGTTACCTTCAGTGAACTCTTTCTAGCATATTCATATGAATGCCCCTTGCCTAGAAATGAGGCCAGAATAACTACATTTGATCCTGACTGTGAGGACATGAGTGTTCTAGGGTTTTTCATATATGCAAAAAATATAGTTTCTGCAGGAGCTTTTGTTTGGTTCTGGTCTAAAGCTACCAAGTATGAGAGTGTGAAAAGACATTACTTATTATAAAGGAATGAGAATGTAAAGAGATGTAAAGGAGTTTTGAACAATGAAGTGTGTGTCAGGAACTGACAAAAGTTAGTCTATTTGTTACAGACCATTTGGCTCCCCTTTAGCCATTACCATATGCAGACTCAGTTTAACTTTTGAAGCTTTTGTACATCATGCTGTCAAGAAATCTTGCTTCAAAACTCACTTCATAAAAAGACTTTAAAAATTGTTCTAGATAAAATTCCTAAAAACGTTTTGCAATGCTCAGGAAGGACAGATTGGAATACATTCCAGATTTTTCTGATTGGCTGCTGTTACATGTCTTCTCTATTTTACTTTTAAAATAACTTATGCACAGAGATGTTCCACCATGTTAAAATGTATTTTACTCTGTGTTGTTTTCTCATCAGTACTCTATACATCATACTGGAACAAGGCAGATGTTTTCTTCTATTTTACTTACCCTAAGCATCCTTTCCTTGCCTTAAACCCTCAGAAAAATTCAGAACTGAAGTATTTGAATATATTTTGACAAAAACATTAAAAAAAAATAATCTTTTTACATCAAGTCTTTCAGGCAGCCATTGAATACTTTCAATAAATTGTGTAAAATGTGTACTTTGGCTGACCTACGTGTACTTAAGTTGTATGCTAAGTCTTAGACTACACATATGAAATGGCCAATTCCTTGAATAGGATTATAAGTCTTTAAGGGACAGTAAGTTTGAAAATAAAATGGATGAGAAACTTTATTATCTTTATTATCTATAGCTATCTTGTTGCATAGCTGTTCCAGCTATTGTAGCCAGGATTTTTTAAATCCTGTTATATTTTACATTTAAATAAAATATGGTGCATGTTATTAAGTTTTTTTCTTCAAATTGATGGAAAACATTCTTATATTTTCCTGTGCCGTAGCAGAGGAAAGAGTCTGCTTTATTTATACAGGCTACAATTAAATAGAGAGGACAGTGACTGTGATTACAGGATGTTAAGAGGGCACAGAAGGGAGCTGCCTACCTGAGCCCAGTGAATAGCTTCAGAGAACTGAACAGTATTACGGTATTTCTAAAGGCAGTGCAGAAAAGTATCTGATCACTGAACGGGCAATAAAATGCTTGCTTCTGAAACTGGAGAGTGATAATCTAAAGGCGTACTGTGGTGTGGAATAGAATTGATTTTACTTTCCCTTGTTTATTTGGGTGTGTGGCTTATGTGCTTGTACATTCCAATTCCCTGCGTACATTTTCTGTTGTGATCTATTCAACTTCCTGGACTTCTCTATGTACCAAAAATATGCATGCTAATTTTAATGAGAAAAAATCTATTACTGAATTTGTGTATTTAATTTTTATAGGATTGATGGCTGTTGTTTCATTTAAATTTCCTTTTGCAATGGTTTCAAAGATTTGATTGTTTCTAGAAATATTAAACTGCTACATAATGCTACAAAAAAAAAAAAAAAAAAAAAAAAAAAAAAAAAAAAGTCCGGTTGGTGGGAAGGTTCAGCCTCTACTGCTATCCTATCGACATCCATTTCTGATGTTGTGGGCCAAGCAGCTATAATACTTGAACTATACACTCGTTGCTGGGCTGAACTCAAGAAGATCAAGTGCCAGGTCCTGCACCTTGGCCACAACAACTCTAGGCAACCCTGCAGGTTTGGGGCAGAGTGGCTGGAAGACTTTTGTGGAAGAAATGGATCTGGGGGTATTGGCTGATCTTGGCTAATCATGACCCAGCAGTGTGCCAAGGTGGCCAAGAACACCAATGGCATCCTGCCTTGTATAAGAAATGGTGCTGCCAGCAGGAGCAGGGAGGTGATCATCCCCTGTAGTCAGCCCTGGTGAGGTTGCACCTAGTGAACTGGGTTCAGTTTTAGGCCCCTCACTACAAGAAAGACATTGAGGCTCTGGAGCGTGTCCAGAGAAGGGCAGTGAAGCTGTGAAGTGTCTGGTAAGGAGCAGTTAAGTCCTGTAAGGAGCAGGTAAGAGAACTGGTATTGTTTAGTCTGGAGAAGAGGAAGCCCAGGGAGGAAGCTATTGCTCTCTACAGCTATCTTGAAGGCCTCTTCTTCCATGTAAATAGCGGTAGGATGAGAGGTGACAGCCTCAAATAGCACCAGGGTAGGTTTAAATTGGATATTAGGAAAAATGTATTCCCTGAGAGAGTGGTCTGGTGATGGAATGGGCTGCCCAGGGAGATTGACTGTCCCTGGAAGTGTTCAAGAGAAGTTTAGATCATGAATGGAGAAATCTTGATGATAGGTGGATGGTTGGACTAGATGATCTTGGAGGTCTTGTCTAACCTTAGTGATTCTATGATTCTCTTTGGTTATGAGATCATTCTCACTCTCAGATTTGGTAGAACTTGGCCAAAAAGTTTTAAAAATGCCGTATATAGAAAAAAAACATGATCTCATTAAGCTTAAATTCTTCAGCAATAAGACTGAACTACTGTTATCAAAATGCTCATATAAGGAAATGTAGAAATATGTACAGTATTTGGATCAAAGTTTTCAAAGATAAGTCTTTTTCCCACGGTAGGAGTGGAGACTGCTGACTGATCTCATATGTCCTTCTTCAGTCTTCGTCTTTTATTTTGATACCTGCGTATTTGCAGCACAGGCAATGACAGTTGAAAACAAAATGCTCTTCCTCCTCTTCTTTTTCTCACTGATTTCATTTAACTTAAACGGTGTTGACAGGAATGAGTTGAAAGGAAGGGAGTTTGGACAAATTTATCTCTGTCATATGAGAAGTCACACTTGGGAGTGAAGAAGGGCAGGACAGAGCTTCTAATGTTTCAGAATTAGACTATTAATAGCCAATTATCACAATTAAATATTAAATTCTGGCATTTAATTATTGTGTCTGTCTTTGAAAAGTATTCCTTGTTATCTCCTCCCTAAGATGATAAATAAAATTGTCAACTAAAACTGGAAAATGCTAAAGTACATCTTTTATTTATCATGCTATGTCCATCTATTTGTCTTTTCTCTCATTGAAAATGTAGGCTGGTTTTAGATTTAGAATTGTTAATTTTCTCTTCTCTCTTTACTTGAAAGTCCCTTATTATCATGTGCAGTCAAAGAAGCATGAGTATAAGCTTCCATGCTGTGCGTATAAATAACTCCTGTAGCATCTTGCAAGAATTAAAGCATGGCATTATCTGTGATAGCTGCATTAGCTGGAATGGTTTTCCCAGGATACATTAACTAATAAACTTGTATCTATTTAAGAAAGAGTCTAATTAGGATACTTTTGTTACATAAAGCATACCATGTTGTTTATTCTAATAAAACCTACATAAAATAATGAATACAACATCTTCTATTTCATTATTTCTTCAAATGAGATGACTTAAAGGTAATTTCTACATTTTAAACATTTAGTTTCATCGCATTCCCTAGCAATTCACTGACTATAATGCCTCAAATGTTTGCCATTATTAAGAAACATTTAATGTAAGATTAGATCAGTCATAAATATTTTATAGGGAGAAATATATTCTTCCAGGTGCTTTCTGATGCCTTTATGCCTGTAATTTTGTGCATCTACATACAAATAAAATGGATGTTTCATTAGCATATTTTACTCCTACCACATCCTTCTGTTTTCGGTGAGTCAGTTTCAAAACATTCTGAAGACTGTTTCAATTTTGTTTCCAAAGTCAGATAGGTAAATCTCCTCTCCCTGCCAGTATCATCTCAGCTTCTCTCCATCAGATGACAGCAGCCTTTGTGGAAAAGTTATGGCTTTTCCCAAGTGACAGCTGATACTCTGTATTATTTGTAATGTAGTTTGTGCCTGGCATCGGGAGGGATGGATCCTTCAGCCTCCTTGCTGGCAATGGGCAGGCAGTTGGAAACCACTGCACTGCCTGCCCTTGGTTCCTTCTGTAATTAAAAACTGAAATGTTTTCATGTCTGAATGATGTCAGAGTTTTGGGGGCTATGGCTTGGAGATGGTTTTGCTTAGTAACTTGTATCATCCTTTGAACAATCACTGTTGGTTTTCCCTTCACAGGGTTTGCAGTATGATAGTGCCATTGGAGTACAACAGGTCAATCTATCTACATCAGGCCAATGAAATGGAAAAGCAGACAGAAGAAACTGATTTTCATTTCTTACGGTATGTTATGGCAGGAATGCTACAAAAATAAGCATTGTGTTTTTGTGGTTTGCAGTTAAATGAAAAAACAAAGCGGTGCTTCTGAGAAAATGAGCCATGTTCTAGAGTTGGATTTTTGCCTACATCTTTTTGCCTTTTGTATCAAAAGAGCTGTTTGTCACCTGCTTCTGTCCCATTATGTCCATGTCCCTCCTGACTACTATTATGATCAGAACAGCCATTCTCAAAGTTTCTGTCTCAGGGGCTTATAATGCAGATCTGGGCTGCAATTTACCTTTGGCAGTAGAATATCCCAAGGGCTGGTGACCCCACTTCTGAATGCATCCTTTCTTACAGCATACGGACACTAATTGAGGAACTGCTGATGTGCAACATGCACAAGAGCTGGACGTGAGCAGCAGCAACCTGGTGTGGACCTTCCCAGGCAACGGCCACAGCCTTGTAAAGAAACAGAACACCTCAGAAATGTTGTGTGGTACAAATAGTGCTGTGTGCTTTAGGGCTGTTCTTCACTATGGAAGCTTAATAAGCTTGAAGGAAGTATAGTGTCTGACATACAGACACTATAATAGTATACACTATTTTATATATATATATATATATACACTATATACACATATATACAATACTATATATATATAGTAGAAACTATAAATAATAGACACTATTCCATTTATTTCCTTATTCTGAAGATAAAACAATGCTGTATGTATATTTTGTTATTATCATACATGAAGAAAATTTGTTTTGATCTCTTAAAATGGAAATAATGCTGGTCACTAAAGAGAAGAGAGTAGTTTTTCAAAGAACCATTGAAAACAGGTTAACAAAATGGGATTAACAATTTTTTTCTTTCTGAAAGTTTTCTCATCTAGATCTGTCCTTTGTTATCTGCAAAGTTGTGTGCATCTCTAAAATCAGTCAAGTCTAGTTTTGTTGACAGGCAGTATTGCTCCTCATTTGGAATTTTGATTTGCTTCCTGTGAGATTTCGTGATATATAGTACAAGTGCAGTTATAACTTAAGCTTGAAAAATCCCACTCTCCAAGTGGATAGAAGTGAAGATACTCTAAATCATGGGAATATTCCTCCATATGCTGTATTTTCTGGCTTTTCACTAGCCCTTGTTGGTGAAAAAAAATGTGAGAAGCTTCAGATTAGATTGATTCCCCAAAGTCTTCTTTGCAATATGCTGTTTTCAATACCCACAAAATTTAGGTACAAGGATGTTAATGTCCCTGAAAGTTTAATTTCTTCTGTGACAACCTTAAAAAGTTGTGTGATGCACATACTACCTCATGGATGTCAGAGAAACAACATTCTTTTAACATTTAAGAGAATTGTTAAGAAAGGTAAGGGACAAAAACAACAGCCCCCAAAATTGTCTTCTTTTGTGCAACATGGGATTTCAGTGCTTTTACAGTAATTTCAGCTCTATACTTGGCAATAGCTCTTTTTCTTTTTTCTTTCTTTTTTTTTTTTTTCCTTTTCTTTTAGCTCTGTGTTATCCTTAATTGTCTTTACTAATGCAAACAGCAGTCCTCATTCAATGCATAGAAATCTATTATTAAGTTGTATGCATGTGAATAATGCCTTTGCTTTTTCCATTCTGCTTTTTTGGCGTGCAGGAATTAGAGTGAAAGAGAGAGTAGACTGGCAATATTCTTTCTTGTTGTTCAGTCAAAAAACACTATAAAGTCAGTGATATAACAGAATTTATTTTCTCTCAGCATATACAAAAAAAAAAAAAAAGCACAGTTGTTTACAATAACATTTTACCATTTACCTCCTTTTTACACTACGTGATATACACAATATTTTGTATGTAGGAAAACAGTTTCCTCTCTTCATACATCCTGCAGAAATAATAAAAACAAATAGTTCCTCGAGCACTTGCAGTAATGAAATCTTTTCTGCTGATTTATCTTGTGCTTAATTTTACTTTGGAGCATTGGAAAACTGGAAACACTAATTGAAACATTTAATAGGTTTTGTGCCTGAACTCTCTCATGGAGGCTTCTCTAGTTGTAATGTTCATGCCACAGCCTGTCTCTTTTTAGGTTTGTTTATTGGAGGGTTCTCCCCTTCAGCAAAATTCTCTTTTGACAATACCTGTGGGAACAGCGTTTAACCCATCCACCCCTCAGTTAATTTTCACCAAAACTAACAATTCAGGAAGTGACTAACGAGAGTGGCAAGCAAGGTGACAGCAAATAGTATTGACTGCATAAACATGTTCAGCTAGGAAACTGGGTTAAAATATCTTTCCCAAATAAATAAATAAGTAAACCCCTAACTGTAGCTTAATGTTAGCTTGTAATGAATCAACAAAATTCTGCTTGAACTCAGAAACTGATGGCATAACTTTAAAACACTCTTTAATTTATTTTAGTGATGTACTAGAAGCTGGAACTGAAGCAAGTGTAGAAGACTCCTCTTCTCTTTCAAATTCTTTTGGAAAGAACCCAACATTTGACTCTCTCCTTTTATGGAGGTATGATGAAGTAGTTGTCTTCTTTCTGGTTGCAAGCCCCGTCTTCATTATTTAAATTGGAGGAAAATATTATACAGTGTTTTAGCCCAAAGTTAGGGATTAGCAATCTTGTCTGTGGTGATGTATGTTTGCATCAGAGAAGGGTAACAAATACAATTAGGAGAGCTCATAACTTTTGGATTAGTTTTTTTTCTAATAAAAGTACATATATTTTTGATGCTGAAGTCAGGAAATGAAAAAGTGCAGGTTCTCATGGTAACACTTGCTTAGCTGCTTCACTCAAGTGACTTTTTTCCTGTTTCTTGTGTGATGCTAATGTGCATTGTAGTACCACTTACTTTGCTCTGCCTGGAAACAATTACCTTTCTTGCAAGACATACATTGACTTCAACACACTGTCTGTAGTTAAACACTTAATAGCGGTGATTAAATGATGGAATGTATAGCTTAGCTAAGCTTAATTAGTAGAAGCACATTTCCATTTTCTGAGTCTTGATTGTTGATAATATTGATGTAATCTTAATTTTAACTGTGTATAAGCTTTGCAATGTAAATATAGAACAGCACATCTGAAAATGTCGTCAACTGTGATTGAAATGTGCTAGACTGTGTACCCACCAACACAGAACACAGAAGACAAGGAAATCAGCAGTTAAGCTATTTGATATCTAGTGCTTCATTCAGGTCTGCATCTCAGCCATCAGCTTATCTAAGTTTACTATGCACTTGTCCTTTTTATCAGCTGCAATTATCATTGACCAGCATACTTGATGGGAAGTATAAAGCTGGCATGTCTAAACTAAATCTGTCACATGTTTCAAGTATACTCTGTATACTATGTATATTTCTGCTTGTGAGTTGTTCTGGCTAGTGCAAGCTAGATAGCAAAATCTTGTAGCAGGGCTTTTTAAAAGCGCTTCTCTGGATTTTTCCGCACTTTTGAGGTCTAAAGATGTATCCTCAGCATTGAGTGTGCTGCCCTCTGCTGCTGTGACTCCTGAGAGCCACTGCTCGCTGTGAACATCGCTCACTCAGGTCAGGAACCTCTTTGCAAGAGCAGGGCTGGTGGCTGCAAGGTCGAGTCAAAGCCAGTGGGTGAAGATCAGCAAGGTTCAGGCATGCACACAGCATAGTTCAGGCAGCAACTAACAGCTGGAGTTTAAATATCTCTCCCACGCTGATGGGCAGATGCAGGCTTCCCATAGCTCTTTTCCCAGCCTCAGATTCACAGGTGCCTGTTGGCACCATAACCAAAGCTAGCTTTGAGCACAGGCAGCTAACACTTATGAGGAATGAGGGGAAAAAGCTGTGGGCTGTCACTGTACCTCACTTAGTGTTCTGACACAGCTTCTGTTGAAATACATAGGTTATGTATATAGAGTTAATAACACCCTCTGCCTTCCCTGCTATGAAATGCAAGAGTTTGCCAAGATATGTGGAATTGGAACAAGTGGGAAATTCTCCCCATTAGTATTTGGCTCTATAATGTACCTTTGAAAATCTTACAGTGAGAATTCCTATCATCAGCTGAGCAAACTTGGATCTGAGCATTGAAGAACTGATGGAAATTCTGGGCTTAGTGACTAATGCTGCTAGAGGAAAGGGAGCAGCAGTTTTCTGTGAGGCACTGGCAATCAGAGGTGAAGGCAAAAGCTGGTCATCTTCTGAGAATGTCTTAAGATTCCAAATTCTTGTAATAGGGTTATAGCAAGTCTGGAATTGTTTGGATCTCATGAAGAGATCTCCCATCTAATATTTGACACTTTTTCTGATGCCTGAAATAGTACATTTTCTCTTCTTGGCGTTGTTTAATGTGATGAGTGAATAATTGAGAGACCTTGCTTCCTTCCCTCATTAGTGTTCATGCCAACTGTATCTGATCAATAAAGACAGCTACATTTGTTGGTTTTTAAAGGAATAACAGAAAGAAATGCAGATTTTTTTTTTTCCCCCCCCCCCCTCCCCCCCCCCCCCCTTTTTTTTTTTTTCCTTTTTTTTTTTTTTAATTTGGAAAATAGATTTTGGTGTGACCTTATTAATATTTTTCATGGAAGAAGATATATTTCAACAAAATAATTCCAGAAGTTCACAGATTGTCTATTTGAAGGTGAAACCAAAAGGTGCCCTCAGGACTTCTTTTGGTCCTTCAGACTGATCATCCAGTAAAGCTGGTGTTGGAATTTTTTAATGTTATTATGGTGTTCCATTTTATTTCCTAAAACATAGTTGATGATTTTCCTTTTTAAGCAGGATACATATTCCAGGAAGAAACAGATAATATATTTGAAAAGGATTGGTATCGTAGATGTGTTATTTGGTCTCTTTCAGCCTGTGAGGAGGACACCTGCAGTGTTATATTCAGAGACATTTATTCACTATCTTTTTATTCTTTGCTCAAAGATCTAAATTTCAGTTGTCAAAACTTTTTCCTTTCAAGTATAGAAATGGAAAACTTAAAGCTAAGAGAGTAACCTTTGACTTGAATTTAAATGCACATTTTCAGGGATTATAAACTCAAATCAATCTTCTTTCTATACAACAGATTCTGCAGCTGGTACAATATAATTTAGAAATTCTTTTCACAGTCAACCTTGCCCAATCTTTTTCTCTCACACACACAGAGGTATAGAGGGAGTGGAAGAAGAAACCTCAGTACCCCAGACAGAAAGATAGATTTGTGTTGACACCAACTAGCATTAATCATTCTTTTTTTACCTTATGTCAATTGGCACACCTTTGGCAACTGCTGCTCATTTCCATCTTTCTCTAACAAGTTTCTTATAATTAGTTTGGTTTTGTGATAAATACTTCATCCACAACCTACCTTCCTTTATTTGGGCATGCTTTAGAATTCTGAAGTTAGTTATTTAGAAGTGTGTTTTAACTTTTTGAAAAGAAGACATCTCAGTGAAAATGTACAGAAGACACCCCAGATAGATGTTGCATGACTGTTTTGTTGTGAACACTCAGAAGAGCTGTAACACTCGAAGTATATGTGTGTATCTATTTTTTATCTGTCTGTTGTAGATAAATGTGTATAGTCTTGTTTATGACTTACGCATACACACAAAAACATGATCGCTATGAACATTTTTTTAATACATGAGATGAAGTATTCTCTAATACAAAACGATTCTGAAACCATGGTTATTCATAAACTTCATTAAAAGGGAAGGAACAGATAGGCCATTGTCTTTAAAGGCATTTAAGACATTTTGGTTTCAACAACCTGCATCATACTTTGTGTTCACCTCTGGAAAAGGACTCAGTTGCATTGTCTGGTGTTGAATATCAGACAGAAGGTGGCCTTCACAGGTGAGCGATGCTATTAATCCTCAGAAATGTTATGTTCTGGAAGGAGACTTGCTCAGCCATCCAGCTGCAGTGCTACAGCACTCATGCAATACTTCCAAGGTCTAGAAGACCATAAGGAATGTGTTAAAGTGCCTATAGGAATGACATATAAATGTCACTTGCTGAAAGCAATCGAACAGTTCTTTTTACACATACTGGAAAAGAGCAGGGTACAAGAGCAGGGTACAAGAGCAATTCAGCCTATCATGCATGTACAGCTGTGATGTACTGTTTCAGCATACCAGAGAACTCATCTTGGCCTTGTTTTCCCATGCATCATAATGTGCACTATCACCCAGCACATACATTAGAAGGGAAGAGAAACAAAACCAAACCACAAATCCCTCAAGGTCAGTCAGTCCAATATAATGACAGGCAATACAATTGATTTTCTTTATATCTAAACAGGAAGGGAGTGGGCAAGCTCTTATTATGCCGCATAGCAACCTGGCTATGATTTAAGGCATTTGAAATTAAGTCTGTCTTGTCAGCTGTACATTTTTACTAGGTCTGCAGAACAGGGCAGACAGCATGAGCAGTTGCTTTTAGTCAGATCAGGGATGGGAGATGAAGGGTAAAGTTCTTTGTGCTGGCTTTTCAGTTTGAAATCATCCTTCGAATCCTTGTGTAGAACAATAGCAGTAAGTTTTAGGTGTTTTCCAGATGAGATATTGGACCACATAATTCTACTGGTGTATCCCCGCAGAGAGTCTGTAAAGGCAGCTTCTATTTAAAGATCTCTGCTCACTGCATTGGTGAAGAACAATTATGACTCTATAGGAATTTAATCTTTTCCCTTTCCATCTTTGCATGCACCTTAAAGATGTTTAGAAAATTCTTGCCATTTTTATCACCCAGACAGTACACCACCTGTTCCTTTTTGGATTTACAGTTTGTGGAACCAACAGCTTATTTAATAAGTAACCAAAAGGAGATTGCATTTCTATTTTTTTCTTCAGTAACAGAAGTAGTAACTTACTTTTGCCACCTGCTGCCTTATATGTGTGGGTGTTCTTGGCCAGTTCTAGAAACTGGATGTTCATCAGTAGCCAAAATCATTAAAGGCTCAGATCCTAGAAGCAGACTCTAAAGTTAATGATCTTTTCCTCAAGACTGTGGAAAATGTACTTTGCAACCAGTTCTTGTGAACCTAGCATGTACCTTAATTCAATACATACCAGTGAACTAACCCTTGCATGAGATACAGAATAACCAAAAACATGTTTGTAATGAGGATTATTGTTGACTAAAAATATTGGAGGTGTGATTTATTATTCTTGATGTGTATAGCTCAATTGCTTAAATTTTGTTTTAAGGCAGTAAATAATCCAGAGTCCCCAGAAAGTGAGTATGACTACTTAGAAATTAAAACAACTTGCATTTGATAGAAAGGAGCAATGAAAAACAAAAGAACAGTTTAAAAATGCCCTTCCTAATAGTTTTCCATATGCATCATTTTCCTTTGTTCCTCTTTTTTTTTTTTCTTTCTTTTTTTTCTTTGTTCTTATAAGCTTTGTTATCTGGATCTTTAGTTCTTCCTGTTTCTTTTATATCTTAGCTGCTCTTTCAGCAAGAGTTTATGGCCTGAAGGCCAATTGTCTCTTTCTTCTTTAATTATGGAAGCTGAAGGCCACTT
The DNA here is from genome assembly GCA_035772895.1 of Perdix hodgsoniae. Lineage (NCBI taxonomy): Eukaryota > Metazoa > Chordata > Aves > Galliformes > Phasianidae > Perdix > Perdix hodgsoniae. The sequence continues at coordinate 550,555 of JAPSGF010000092.1, forward strand.
TGTTTGCTCTGAGTGCTTAATTGAAGGAGGACCATGCATGCTCTTTTGTTGCTGTCCGACCTGCCAAGTGTATGGTGTAATGCATAGATTGGACCACTGCTTCTTTGGTTATTTCTTTTTAATTGGCATTCTGGAGCAAAGGGGGAACCTGTAAGGAGATTATAATACTCAGTCATTGGTTTAGGAAAGATTGTTTACTAACAGTTTTGCTTTTACATGGACAAAATATATGGAATCTGCTTTTATTTTTATTTTTATTTTTATTTTTATTTTTATTTTTATTTTTATTTTTATTTTTTTTTTGAGGAGAGAATTGCAAATCTCTCTCATCTTTTCCTTTTTCTTACCAAATGTGTTTTTGTTCACAGCCCCCTAGCCCACCTCCATGCTTACTCTTTTATCACTAATTAATGTTTTTCTTATAAATTTATTCTAGTAGAATTGCTTGTATGGTCACTGCAAACTAGTTGCTTGGCTTTTTCTATGCCATCTCTATGAATCAGTCGGAATGACTTCAGACAGTAAATATCTCTATTCACATTCTAGTCCGTGTTTGCCCTTGTCTAATGTATTTGCCTAATTTGATATCCGAATGAGTCATTGTTTTATAAAAGGAATGTCTTTGAAATTATTAAATATAGTGATAAGACTTCTAAGCAGCAAAATGTATTTGAACTGCTTTTATAGTATTTATGCTAAAATGACACTCAGACGCTCCAGTTCTACCCCAAGATACTTGCTAATGTGGTAGTGGGATTGGGCTTGGCTCTGACTTATCAGATCATGCATATCTTATGAATGAATCATGAAGGCAAACTGTCATATATCAAAGCTTAATTATTGCATAGACCATTCTCCTCTGATCTTCTCATACCAAAACTCAAACATTTCCTGTTGTAATATGTTTTATTTTGCCAAGAACAAATCAAATGATGCCAAAGGAAGCTGTGGTTGCATTTTAATGACAAAATACAAAAAGGAATGTGATAATTAAGTTATGTTCTGAATATTGGTTATAAATTATGTTGTCTCATGTAAGCACTTGAGGCTTCTGTTTTCTTTTTCTTCCCACTGCATCATTTTTTTCTTTCACAATATTGGAAGCTTAGCTGTGTGCAGAGATTTTCTTATCTAAGGATACCAGCTGTTTACTGGAGGTTGAAACTAGTTGTTCCTTTCTCAATCAATGTCTGTCACAAGGAGACAAAAATGTGCATATGACTTACATGATTTGTTTTCATAATGATGAATGTAGTTTAGTTAGGAAATTGATTATAAAAATAGAAACCAAGCTCTGAAAAGCAATTTGAAGATACGGTATAGGTCTGTTATGATCATTTTAGGGCTAATGAGTATATTTCACTTACATAGTTAATCTTCTCAGTGTCTAGCAACAATGTTAATGTGGGAAGCTCATGTTGAGAGTAGAACGCATGCTTTGCTGATATGCACCCAAATTATATGCTAACTATTTAATGTGTTATTTCCATGGAATGAATACATAGAATGCAAATGCAATATAAAGCCAAAAAGTTAATCTTCTTCAGAACACACAAGTATCATCATAGGAGTGCACTAATCTCATTTAGGCTTTCTATGGATAATGGTGAGAGAAGATTTTGAATCATTACTGGTTTAGAGCCATGTGCAACAGTTTGAATAGTCAGGTTATATCAGATCCAAACTACTGTTGAACTGCATTTCAACTCCCAAACTTGAAATGTAATAAAGTCTGGATGAAAGGGAATCTTCTTTGTATCAAATGAGTATTGTTTCAGAGTGATATCCTCCTTGTATCAAGTGAGAACATGTTAGTGTGATTCAAACAGGCACTGTACTGTGTGTCACACTGTTCCCTCACTCCTTACAGAGCATCAGTTTTGCTTTACTATTCTGTATTAATTCAGTGTTTATTTTACCAATAAACTTTGTCTGAGCAGAGCAGGTACTTCAGATTCCCTCCAGGCTCTGATTACTTTCTCAATTCCCTGCTGCCTCCTTTGATAGACCTTCTAACAAATGAGGAAACAGAACAGGTGTAATTATTATTATTAAAAATTATAATAATAATAAAAACAGTATATGTTAATTTGCTTTTTAGCATAAACTTTCAAGTTCTCTTGGTTCAGTATGGCCTTTAGAGAAGATCATCTGTGATTATTTTGCTCTCTTGTCCAGTGTAAGAGGGAGGGAAAAGAGACAGTTACAGCAGTCCTATGAAGATGGCAAAGCAAATTTTGGAATGTTGCCCTCTTTCTGTAATATAGCATGCCACAGAAAATCAGTATGGAAGGGCCTATGTTCCTGATTTGAGCTTTATCAGGATATGCAAAATTTTACTATTTCATCTTTTTTACTTCCTCTGACATATTTCCTTTGATGCAGTCCCGTACAAAATCCTTATCTCTAAATTGGAGAGAGATGGATTTTAATGGTGGACTATTGAGTGGATAAGGAATGGGTTGGGTAGTTGCAGCCAGAGGATCTATGTACAGGTGAAAGCCAATGATTAGTGGTTCCCTATAGTATCTGTCCCACTGTCAATGGAACAGTGGGATTGAGTTGTACCTTCAGCAAGTTTGAAGACAATGCCAAGCTGAATGGTGCCGTTGATACAACAGAAGAAAGGGATATGGACAAGCTTGAGAAGTATGTAAATCAATTGAGGTTCAACAAGGCCAAGTGCAATGTGTACTTGGTTGGAGCACTCCCAGACATGAGTACAGACTGGCAGAAGATCTCCTTGAGAGCAGCCCTGAGGAGAAGGACTTGGGTGTTCTAGACATGAGCCAGTAGTGTGCTCCTGCAGCCCAGAAGGCCAATCAAAAGAGGGGTGGTCAGCCGGGAGAGGAAGTGATTGTCCCCCTCTACTCTGCCATTGTGAGGCCTCATCTGGAGTACTGTATCCAGAGCTTCTAGGACAAGAAAGGCATGGTGCTGTTGGAGAGAGTCCAGAAGAGGGCCATGAAGATGAGCAGAGGACTGAAGCACCTCTCCTATGAAGAAATACTGAGGGAACTGCTCTTGTTCAGCCTGAAGAAGGGAAGGCTCCAGAAATATCTCACTGTGACCTTCCAGTACTTAAAGGAAACTTACAAAAAGATGGAGAATGACTTTTTACATGGTCTGATAGTGACAGAACAAGGGGGAATGGCTTTAAACTAAAAGAGGGGAGATTTAGATTAGATTTTACAAATAAACCCTTTACTCAGAGTGCTGTGAGGCACTTCCACAGGCTGCCCAGAGAAGCTGTGGAAGCCTCATCCCTGGAGGCATTCAAGGCCAGGTTGGATGGGGCCCTGCTCACGGCAGAAGATAGGAACAAGATGAGCTCTAACGTCCATTCCAACCAAAGCCATTTTGTGATTTAATAAATATGCCAGCAGTTCAATAAAGAAAGCATAATTAATAAGTATTTCCATATCTCTAGAAGCTAAAAAGTGTACATCATCAAAAGGTTCAGTTTTCTCAAGGAAAATAACAAATGACTACTACTTTATTCTAAATCCTAAATATTTTTGAGTAAGTTAAAATAAATACCACATTACATTAGCTTAGAAAATGAATCTTAGAAAAGAATTTGTCTGTAGATTCTTTTTTTAGATTAACTCTTTCCTTCCAAGAAAACCCCAACAATATTATTGGTCTTTGCATTTCTTAGACAAAGCAATCTATACTGGCCAAGCATTGTCTTGAGATACTTGGATGCACAGCTTATGGAACAGCTATGTAAAATCTGAGTTACATTGGAATTTTTTGATTAGTTGATTAGTTAATTGGTTTGTGTTTTCAGTTCTTGTAGTCCTGTTTTTCCCAGCTCAGCATAAGACTGTATTGGGTACCAGGGAAACAAAATTGTGTCTGTTACAAAAGACTATGGGCTTAGCTGTTATGATAGCCATTGCACTTAACAGAGTTCTGACAGAAGTATCCTGTGAGGAGATGAGAGTGGCTGAAGTGAGAGATGAAAGAACATGTTTACTTACATATTAGTTCTTGCCATTCTTTTACATACTGATGCCTCTAAAATAAGCTGCAGAATGTATCGTCTCATATTCAACTTTGCTTTCAAGCAGAGATAAGGTTATGTATAAAAGAACTTAGAGTTGTCATACTAACATTTATATATTTTCTTTCCAGCACAGTGCCACTGTGGGTGTGTTACGTAAATTGCCACAATGGAGTGTATTTCAGATTCTTTAGCTCAGAGGCCATCTGTCACTGGAAGTGGCACTTTTACCTGCTCATCACTTCTGTAGTAGTGTGTGCTCAGGACAGAGCACATCCAGGTAACAAACAGGGCAGTACTACATACAGCTGAGTTTGAAAAGACTTAGTAATCAAGTCACTCTTTCAGATGAGAGCAAGCATCACAAATAGATCTCTCTTTTTATCCAAGAGAACACCAAGTGCTTTCAGCTTTGCTTCAGAAAAGAACAAGCTAGTTCCCTGAGGGACATTTTTCTACTCAGAATCCAGTATTGCCTCTATAGGCACTTCTCTTCAGTGTCTGACCTGCAGGTAATAACAGAACTTTCTTAAGAAAGTTGTCTTAAGTCCTGTGATCTAGACAGGATTCAGCGCTTTCATAATGATCAGTGCTCATCTATGTCTCCTTCTCAGTGTTTCCCTGCCACCTTTGTATTTCCTTGAATTCTGAGGAAGTGAGCCAGGGCACGCTGTTGAGTGCTTGTCCTATTATTATTTGCTTGGAATACTTCTTTGGCTTGAGAATATGTTCACATTTATATGTTTGTCTAACTTTTCTTTGTTCCATGTTTAATGCACTCTATGTAAACTGCTGAAGGAGAAATTTAACAGTGTGGATGTGTGCTGACAATTTGCTCTATGAATTCCAACTATGGGTCAGAGATTTTTCTTCCTAATCAGTGACAATGTACATAACCTCTCTGTCTGCTCTAAATGTTCCTGTCTGTAAAGTGAGGTTTTGCTTGCCTGCCTTACAGGCATGTTGAAGCTTAATTAGTGAGGTAATAAATGCTAAGTATTTTTTAAAAGAATCTAAAATGATGAAGCTTGGATCTTAATTCACAGCTTTTATGGGATAGAGTTCTGTATTGATTACCTTAGATTTTCACAAAGTCTGTTCTGAATTTAATAAGGGATTTAACAAAAATAACTATTGAAAACGATAGAGATTCTTGTTAATAAAAGCTAACCTGTACTTGCACTACACTAGTCGAGCTGTACCGTTATTCAGAGTTTTCAATGGCATGGACTTTGAAATGTAAATGTTGTATAGGTATTTCCCTTTTGAAGTATATATGCTTATTATTTTAGTAAGATATGTTTTTCTTATGATATTTTCTTAACTGGTTTTCTTCAGGCTCCTGTACAAAGGAACAACATAATTTAAAATCACACTGATTTGGCATTTTTTCAATGTTTCTTATGTAAAAACAAATTACAAGACTGGATTCCATTTTACTGGACTGGGAAGGCAAAACAAAAAATGTTCAGGTTTTGGGGGTTTGATTTTGGCTTTGTACCTCATCATATTTAATCAGATTGCTATCAGCTATGAAAGTCTGTCTGTCCAAGATCCCTCTCTATCCATCGTTTAGAAGACCAGTGTTGTCAGACACCATTCTGGCACACTGCCCTTCTGCTGCCATCTATCACATGGCAACAAAATGTAATGCAATGTTGGTGGGAAGGTTCAGCCTTTACTGCCATACCACAAACATCTGCATTTGAAGTCATAAACCAACAGAATAAAATAGGAGGTATTACTTTTGGAGCAGCCCTCGCACATGTCTCTTCTAAAGTTACCTATGTCTCCTTGTGTGTGTTGAATGTGATTTTCTTTCTTTCTCTGTTTTCTTCTCGAGACTATTATTTGTGCTACTATGCTATGTGTTTAAAATTAGCCTTACGTTAATCAGAGATTCCCTGTTAACTTCTTTCATGGATTCTTCCAATCCAAAAGTTGCTTAAAGCTCTGGAATAAGAATTTGGTTGAAAGTGTCATTATTCTGCTGTAATGTGTCTTTTGTAGAGTTCAAAAATTGTCTCCATATGACAAAGAATACTATTGGGAATGACCTCAGGACTTTGGGGTTCCCCTAGGAGATAGGAATTATCATAAATCTCATTTTCATCCATGCTCTCATTGGAAAGAACATTTTCTGACCTCGTGCAAATGCACTACAATATGTAGAAAACAATAAATGAACTAAACTCTTAATCTCTCAAACATTATCCTCACCTGTGAAAAAGGACAGAGGAACAAATAATATGATACATTTGAATCATACTGTTGGATGCCTTTTTAGAAAATGTTGTTGTTAAGGGTTTCAAGTATGTATATTTGTTGATATACCAGAATCAGTAGTTCTTGCTTTAATACATGCATTGTGGTAACTAAGTGGAACTAACTGTGGTTTCATTCACAGCCATCCTACATGCATGTAGAAAAGTAGTCAGTCTTGCATCCCTATGTAATGCGCAACGAGACATAGCTTAAAAAGAGTTCCTCTCTTGGTGATTAGCTACTGATTTCCAAAGAGGAGGGGATACCCTTCTGCCCTGATACAGTTGTTAGGTGCTCCAATAGTGGAATTCGGGTCAGTTGTCTTCTAGCAAAAATCTGCAATATCTGAAAATGATTGTTTAAAAATGCATGGATAACAAATGCAGGATGATTTTCCATGTAGCACAGTTATGTGTCTCCATCTATTTGAAGATAAAAGAAATTGTGCAAATCCTCTACCAAATTGGCATAGACAGTAAGTTATGTCTTTGATTCAGAGCTGGCGCTCTTTAGATGCATCTGATGCTTTCACTCATTAAGGAAGATTTCCAGCAAACATCAACAGTTTTATAGCCACATATTTTAGCAAGTTGAGAAGTCACTGAAAGCAAAGCAGCAAAGAACTTTTGTATGCTTTAACACTGGCCCAGATAAGATAAAGTGCATGCTTAACTGTCCTCTAAGAGCTTAGTTTAGCTCAGAAAGACTAGTTTGACACTTCAGGATGCATTTTCTGTACCTCGGTAATTTCTTTTGTTGTTAGGAAAGGAATGACTTCTTAGATTCCATTTACTGCACAAGAGAAACATCACTGCAAAAATCTTTTTTTTTTTTTTTTAATTATTATTTTTCAGATATGTTTTTCAAGGTCTTGGTGGAGAGCTTTGATTGTTCTATCTCAGGAAATGGCAGACAACACTAGGTAGGGAAAACCCAGTGCTATGTAAGTCTAAAGATGTAGAAAAGATGCCACTGAGTTATAGCACTAGTAGGTAAATAAGTCAGGTTTCCATTTCTTAATGCAGTTCTTAATTGATTGTACTGGGGATGTACATTTTAAAATATTTTCTCTTGTAGTTCACATCTCATGGTGGAGTGCAGATTTTTTTGTCTTTGAATAAACGCAGTCACTGTTTAATGTTGAGAATTCCTCATGCCATTCTTTCATGGGAGAAGGAGGTTCTTGGGAGGCTGTGCAGAGATATGCAGGAGGATCTTGGGAGACTTGCTCCTTTAGGAGAGATTAGCATATTCTTTTCCCAAAAGAAAAATTAGATATTAGATAAGAAAATTATGTTTCTTTCTCTTTTTAAGGAGGTGTTTGTTCTGAGCTATGTGTCTAGGAATGACACTGGAAGGGTGTTTTTCATGTGTGTTATGGGGTGGTTTGCAGGTTGACATGGGGAAATCAACCACTGTAGTCTATTTCTTTGGCTCTCTAGTCTATTGGTTCCCCCCACCCATTTTGGAGAATGGGGAGAATGTTCACATTGCTAGAGAACTGTTGAAGGAGAATTTTCTTTAGATTTTTTTCCTGAATATTTTAATGAATTACTGAAGTCCAAAACTATTTCCTTCTTCTGCCTAAGCTACAAGATAAAAAGTGTCTTAATGAGCTCTGCGTATGGAAGAGGAAAAGGATGTCATACTCTGTACTTGGCCTGTTTTTCTTACTTGTTGTAATAAATGAATGTACTGGACATCCATCAGCTGGATGACTAAAGAATAGTTTATTCTAAAAGAGATTTAACTAGAAGAATATAGCAACAAATATTTACTTCCTTTAGTTAGCTCAGCTGTATGCCGAGTTTTCTCCAAGGAAAATATGCAGAACCATGTGTAAAGGAGCATGAAATCATTTTTAACTTAAACTGTCAGTTGACTCTTCATTTCAAATGTCCTATTTAGTTCCTAATGCTTAAGAAATATTTAGTTTGTGTTTTCTTTCTGCAAAAAATAATTTCCTGGGGGTTCCCTGGTTAGGGAAAAACAGTGGGTAAAATCAGAAATGTTGTACAAGTTCCAGAAAATCAACTGGATTGCAAAAGTTACAGGAACACTTTGAGTATCTAATGTATGTATGGTTTGGAAAGAAGGCTCTATAGGAACATGATTTGGTGTTTGAAGACAAGATGAATCTGGTTTCAAGGCTATTCATATCGTGAAAGCCAGCTTTTTCATACTTGCTTTTCTGGGACAAAACATTTTTATGTGTGTATATACAAGGTCTGCACTGAAAGTAATGCCTCCTATCTTATGATGTCAGCCCACAGCATCAGAGTTGGATGTTAGTGGTATGACAGTAGAGGCTGAACCTTCCCACTAATATTCTGTTACACTTTGTTGCCGTGCGATAGACAGCAGCAGCGGGGCAGTCTGACAGAATGGCATCTGACATGGAAGTGTGTAAGATCCAAGGTTGTGCCACTGAATTCCTCAGTGCAGAAAAAAATGGCACTCACTGGCATTCATCAATGCTCTCTGAACTTTTATGGAGATCGAACAGTGAATGAGAGCACAGTGAGGTGGTGGGTGGTGCATTTCATCAGTGGCGACCATGACTGTGGGTCACCTTCACTGGTGATTGTCACAGCCACTGCATACAGGCTCTTGTTCATCACTGCTGAAAATGCACAGCTACTGGTGGTGACTGTGTTGAAAAAGAGTGCTTTGTAGATGGGGATTTACTCTATCAAATACTGTTATTGTGGAGTTGTAGTTTTCATGGAAATAAAGAGGAGGCATTATTTTTGGAGAGACCTACAAATATTGATTGGCAAGTTATTTTAATCAACAGTGATATTTCCCTGTCTCCTAGGATGATTCAACTTTGTGCTAACCATATTTTCTTCTTTTTTTTTTAAAAAAAAAGAGAGAAGTGACTGTGAAAAATGGCAATCCTATCAGAAAGTTTGTGCTTGAATCACTGTTTAGCATTTTTTGTTACCAGTACAGGAAAAATCTTCACAATGATATTCATCACTGGAAGCCTGATGAAGTTGATGACTTCAGTACAGTTTTTAACTGGTTCATTAAATTATTCTTGAGATGTCTGTGGTGGAAAATAGGTATGAAGAGCAGGTCCAGGTTCCATTGGGTTTGCTAAAAGTGATTGTTCATTGGTTGCTTACAAAGAGGCAACTGCAACTTCAGGAGCTCAGCTAGCCAGCCCACCTTCATGTCCCAGGGCAGATCAGATCAGATCAGATCCCAACAGGGCTGCATCTGTCTGTATTGATTTTTGCAAGGACCACTTGTGGAGCATGTCAGTAATCAACACAATCTTAATAACTGTCTGCTTTTTATTTTAAATCTCTATTGGTAATCGATTTACATTTAGTTCTTCACTTTCACCATGCTGCAATCTCTTTCTTCCAATAAACTTTATTGACAGCAAGTATTAACATACTTTATGCTCACAGTTATTGCCTGTTTAATGGATTGGTAGTGCCTAAGAGCAGATTTTAACATTCCAACAGCAAAATTCAGTTCCATAGCTCCTCTCATAAACAGATGACATGAAAATGAGGATTATGATAGTTTGCCGTGGATAATTTGTTTGGAAATAAATAATTCAGTCTCATGTTCAAAACAAAGTTGCACGATTTTTATCTTTTTCCTAAATTAGAATATGTGTCTAACTGTACTGTATTTTTTAGGGTTTTGCCAGTTTTGTATATAAAAAAAAATAATAAAGTTAATACAAAATTCACATGTAAAGTCTATAAATCTCATGATTTTCATAGTCACCTTGAAAATTTCCAGCTTGAAGAGTTTTTGTAATATATCAGTGCATTATATGAATTTAGTACTTTTAATAAGTTAGAATATGACTTACAAGAATAGGAACTCCCATGAGAGTGAAGCAACTGGTTAGGATTAGCTGTGCACCAACTTTCTATTAAGCTGATTGAAAGAGAGGTAGGAAAATACCATGCTTGCATTCTATAATCTAAAGACTCCATTTTTTAAGGCGTGATAACTGACTAAGAAATGTTTGCTTAGCCGAGTTCTGTTTTGTTGAGAAGAAGACTGTCGCATTTGTTTAGCAAGGGGTTAAACAGAAACTAATCCTTCAGGCTTACTTTGAAAGGTGGTTATCTTTGCGGCAATAGAGAGCATTGTTTGCTTTGCCAGAAACAGTGTAATTGTTCCTTAAGCCAGTATGTTCTCTGGCAGAACAAACTTATTCGAAAGAGGAAAAATATCATTTGCATGTGTGTTTTCGTTAAAAGATTCAAAAAATGAGTGAAATTGCTTTAATTTATCTAACAAACAAGTATTTTATGTGAAATAAGCTCTGTTAAAGGTTTTTATGAATAGATTATTTTGTGTGTGATCAGTTCCCTAATAGAAGTTTCATAAGTTGTGGGAAACAGAACAGTAGTGTGCTTTGCTCAAGTTAATTACATTTATTCATTTGCAACATTATTCTCCAGTAGTGCTTGGGACAAGCGGAGAAAACACTGAAACCTTTTTTAGGCAGCATTTATCTATTTCAATTATTTTTGACAGTGTGTGTTGATGTGTGCGTTAGCATCAGTGCTTTTGTATCAAGAGTTGGTAGCACAAGCCTTTTAAAGCACAAAGGGTAGCAGTACTTCAGCCAATCTGTGATAAAAGGGAAAAAATGAAATCACTATGGAAACTGCAGGAAGAATCTAAAAGCTTTCTTTATAAAGTAAACGTCTGATGTTTGTGACTGCGGGGGCAAAAAATTCATAAATCTGTACGATGCTATCATTTCTGATTTGTTATCGCAGCAAATGCCAAGTCTAAGCAGTCTGACCTTAGCCTTATTAAGTGCTTTCTTTTCAGATACAGTTATTATTTGACAATAGAGAGACTGCAGTGCTGCAAGGGGGAAAACTAATATATTTAAAATGTGTGCGTGTCTGCGTGCATGTATCTGTCTATCTATCGATCTCTCTTCCTTTCCCCCTGAAGCTTATGGAGCTGCGAGCACTGAACGTGGGAACTTGGACTGCTATTCTGAGCACATTTCAGAAAACTCTGTTGCGTCCCATTACGTGGCTGTCTTTGATCTCAAATTGAAAATCTCGGAGCCTCTTCCTCCAATCCAAAAGCAAATAAATAGCGAAAGAAAGAAACCTCTCTCCTCTCAGCACGTAGGGCCTCCACGACTGAAAAATGAAGGTGACAGTAATAGCTCTGATGAACCTGTTTGGACAACAGACAGCAACAAATACCTGTCTCTGTGGAGGAGTTTAAGAGCACTGCAGAGATCCTCAGACAGTGCAGAGCCTCTTGGCTTACACAGGCCACTGTCTTTCTCTCCAAACAATACCAGCCAAGCTTCCTCCGTACCTACAACTGAAGAGCTGCGGGAACAGGACAGTAACTAATACAGCTTTCAAATTTGAATCTCCTGGTCTTATTAAAAAAATAAGAAATGATAGAAAGAAAAAAAAAAAGAAAAGAAAAATACATGGATTCTAAGCAAGACGAGGGATTTGGTAAGTATTTCTTTTTCATTTGTTGCTTTAGCCTGGAGGTTATTTTTAGTCATGTGTAACTTGCAAGTAGGATTAGGGCTTTGAATGAGTTTGTGGTTTTGGCTAAGTTTTTTGAATATGGAAAAACATTAATGTCTATTGCTGCTTTCCCAACTTTGTTAGCTTTTGAGTTGCTTTGTCTTGTTGCTTTGCTGTAATTAGTCTATTAGCTTTGCAAGTCTGATGTTTTAAGATGCTGAAAAAAGCACTGGTATTCCTTGCCTGTTTGAATATAAACATACCCAGTGGTAATAGACATTACTAGATATTACTCATATACACATTAAAAGGCTTTAATATTTGTTTTAGTATATTAGTTTTAAAATATTGACCAAAGCCAGGTACGTACTTTCCACTACATGGCTGAAGCTCTGAAAGTAGTGTGAATGTTTTAACTCATATTGAGAAAGTTAACACATGAAGATTTAATCTGTGACAGATGACAGCATGGAATTTTTTGGCAACAAATGAGAGAGATCAGAAGAATTCCTGGTTATATTCAAATTTCATGGTACATTGGTGAATGTTGCTATAATATGTACTTATGTTACTAACAGTAAGGTTTTTCAGGTGAACAGTAGAAAAAGAGAATATAATTCTTGTAAAAGCAGGTCAGTCTTTCTGTAATAAATATAAATCCTAAGAAAGATATAGTTTGACTTATTGGCTTCATTGTAGCTTTTTATACATATAATGGAAACCAATTATCTGTGGAGAAAATTTGACTTTGTGGAATGGAATTAAATTGCTTTTTAAAGGCTTCCTTAAACAGCACTAGCTGGAGGGAAGTCCAATAACATTTTTTGCTCTGAATCATAATGACTTTGCTACATCAATAAATCATATTGTATTCTGACTTTTATCAAAGATTCTGAGGAAGAAAACTACACATGGAGGCTTGAAGCTGGAAGGGCAGTCCTGACTGTTTTTTCTCCAACCAGCTACTTTACTCATGGCCCTTTGAAAGCAGCTATTCCTGTGAATCAGCAGTTGAAACGGTAGGTCCACATGGGCTTTGAGCTGATGAGAAGTACTGCTAAATACAAATTCCTGATAACAGGTGAATTGTCAGACTGGAATATCTGTAATGCAGTCTGCCTACTTAAACCAGAGGAACTCTGTTCATTTTCATCCCATTTGTATTGTGTTTCATTTTTAGGAAAAGTCTGATTCTTTTCATTTCTTGTCTTGATATGGAACTGCGTACAAAATTGATTCTAATAATAAGCCTCTAAAATTGTTTAATTTACCCTCTAATACACAAATATAGCCCGTGGTTGTAATTCACATACCAACAGCTAGGTAAGTGCTGGGGCTCAGAATGGAGCGAGGTTTTGTGAAGTGTGTATTTGGAATTCAGAATCTGAAGAGTTACAAATGAAAAGCCTTATTTTGAACCTTGATTCATTCTGCTCATGTTAGCTCTAAAGTAATTGAGTGCTGAGGGGAGAGCGGGTTCGGAAGGGTGGGGGGAGTACACTGTCAACTTCTACCTATTTTTCCCAACAGATCATGTATCAAAAGTGTAATGTGTATGAGGAACATGAAGGGGTGAAATGCATCTCTGATGCTAGTTTCCTATGTTGCTATGTAGAATGTTTATAATTGTCTTGCTGAGTCCTAATCCCTGACATTTGCTATCACAAAGCATCTAGTGGGGAATGCAATACTCTAATTAATGTTTCTGTGAAAAGAGTCGGGGGGAAGAAAGGTTGTGCTGTTTTAGCAGAGCATTTTCAAGAAAATCTATTTCATTAATGATATAGATGTAAAATGTTGGGAAGCCCAAGGACACTTTATCAACTGTAATACCTTGTTATTTTCTATCACAGTGTACAAATACAGTTAAGCATATGTTAATTGTAAGTTATTTTCTAAACTATGTACTGTACTTTCCTACAGCAGAGGCAAAATAGGCACTTGTTCCAGTTTAAATATTTCTGTAGCTTGGTATTTCCTATCTTATGTTTTTAAGTATTTTCTGTGATAAATAATGCCTAGTTACCACATTTAAAATAAATATATTAAAAAAAAAGAAAATATCGGTGCTTTCACATATTGTGTTTTACAATGACTTTTATATGAAGGAAAAGAAAATCAAAACAAAGTCAGTAAAATTTGAATTGCAGCTCATAAAGATTGTCTTGTGCCATATTCATTTGTACAGAGAAGAAGCCACAAACAATGCGAAGCTATAAACTTGATTTTTGATCACAGTGAGACATCACATTTAATAGTTTGTCTGCAAACTAAGGCAAAAGGTTAATTGAGGTTATGTGCTGGGGTACTTGATGTGTACCTGTGTAGCAGTTAGTTACTGAAACTTGTGCTTTTTTTATATCTGGTATGAATAATCTCTTAATACAAAGGTAATTACTAAAGAATAATTAAATTGGTATTTCTGAAGGAAAATGGGTGCATGGTGCTGGCATGTGGCTCTGTTCACACAAGTGTGACTGCGTGGATTGGCTCAAAGGAATCACTATAGTTGTGTGGTCACAAGCAATGTCCTCAGGCAGAGGTTGCTATGCAGGGCAGGCATGCCTTTCTTTCTTTTTCTGAGAAATCTGTTCAAACTGTTCAAATATCCTATTTTTCATGATATGAGATATTCAACACTGTGCTCATTACACGCAGCTTGCTTTTCCTCCCACTTTAGCAAAAGGTCTGTGCTTGTGTGCGTTTGCTGTTAAAAGAGAAACAAACAAACAAGCAAAAACTTAGTGCTACTTAGTATCAAGAAACTTTGCCCTTTAGAGAAATCACATAGTGCATGCTTCATAGCAAGGTGGCTGCTATCAGCTACTTGTGGTAGACTTGACTGGAAGGAAGGATCATCTTGCTGCCAAGAGGCAACCATCAGAAATGGCTGAAGGTCTTTGGAAAGTATTTTTCCTCCAGTGTTGTCTCAAAACCTGAAGAAAGCTGTTTCCCTCACGGACACAGCCTGGGGATGATTCCAGCAAAAACAGCAAGGGTTTCTGGGGAGGAAGTCAGACGCTCATAGAAAGCACAGATTTCTCCATCCTCCCACATGGTGTCCAGCTCACATTATCTCACTGTGGAAAGTTTTCCTCCTCATTCTCTCACAACATCTTGGTTTTTTTTTTTAATACTGTGTTGTTTTTAGATGGCACGTGCATTTGTGTAGCTACCCAGCGAAGAGGCAATCAAAACAGCATTGGAAGATCTGTGGGAGACTCCACTCAGGGCAGAATATCCCAGGGTACTGCACTGAGCAAGGCCTCGTTAGATGCTGACACCAGATATGGCCATGCTCAGAAGCCTCATGTGATCTACAGCTGTACTTGAGACCTTTCTAAGGGTGGTGCTGATGGTCCTCACTTTGCAGTGCTGTCAGCATGGTGGACAGAGTAGAAGGGACCAGGCTGTTTTTCATGTCTGTTGTAGTTGTGGCCTTGCTTGTCAGCTGGCTTGACTCCACCAGCACCCAGCAGTACAGAGGCTGCCTGGCAGGCAGTTCCTCAGCAATTTTTAGTTATGTGTTAGGTTTTAGTGGCCACTTTTACTGGTTTGCCTGAAAGAGAAAGGACAGAGATGCAGAATGCTTCAGAATTTGTAATGAAATCATATTTTATTGAAGAACACCATTGATGTGTAAATATATTTTTAATTTAGAGCTTTCTTTCTGTACAATGCTGGGCACTTCTGTACGGTGATGAGGAAAAAGTATAGTCCAATGCATGTCTCAGCCCCTAATGACTGATATTCCCATTGGCATAGATCAGATACTGTGTGACAAAACAGCAGCAGGGTTTATGAATGCTGAGTCCTCCTTCTTTAAAACGCATCTGCTGGTCCAGGGATATTCTGCTGCATAGAGTGCACTGCCCTGAATAACACCGATTTGCTTTCTTGCTGGTCTGCTCATTTCCTTGCTGCACTGTAAGAGCCTGGAAAAGCACTGAATGCCTGGCGGTTTTGTAGAAGTCTAACCAAACTGTCAAAGAATGAAAAAAACTTGCTCTGAAATGCGATAAAATGACCATTGGCAAATTTTCAAACAAGGCACATGCAGATTTTTATGATGTTACTGATAAAATGATTATGTAATTGTTGGTGAGGCTTGTCTGAATTGATTGCATCTGCCAGGTTAAAATACGGTTTTTGACATCATGTCTCTAATTTGCAATTCTGTTAGCAGTCTGGTTATTCAAAACAAACCCACAAATCTGTATTTCACAAATCACATTTTATTGCTGTGGGAAAAAATAATGTTGTAATCTTCTACTGTCACACTTCAAAAATTGCTTTAAAGCAATCCAGCCAACCCACCCTAAAGAAAGTATGCACATTCTACTGCAACCTGCTTGAAATGAAGTAGAGACTGGCTTAGAGTGAAGAAGGGAGACAAGTATGTTTAAAACTGAGGTATAAATCTAGGCTGAGCTTATCCAATATTTAACCAGGATATGGAATCTTTAGTCCTTCAAATAATAACACATTACTTGCTAAAAGTCAAGCACTAAGCATAAATGTCAGGGTATTTTATCTAACAGCTTCCTTGATTATGTTTTTGTGAATACGTTCTTAAGCTCCATGTCTTACTACAGAAAAATCTTTTCTGGGTAAGTAAAATGAGCTTACCAAAAAATAAGATCATTGCAAGACGGGCACAAGTATCTGCTTCTTCTGGTGCCAACAAATTGGCTGGATATGCCCATGTTCTAACACACTTCTGTGTTGGAGACCCTATCTTCTCTTCCAGCCAGTGCTGAAAACCGGTTGCTGGTAGAATATCACCCTGCCTGTGATGAAGCATTCACAGTAAACTGCTTTAAATAATAATAATAATAATAACTGAAGTATTTGTGCAAAAATGAATTGTATCTCTTCAAATTCTTTTATTTTCTCGTGAATTATGAGAATTCAGAAGGTGTCAGAGCAGGAGTCATTTACCCTATAGAGCTGGAATCCTGTTTTACAGCTGATGTACTGTTGCTGTGTTGTCCAACACTGGGCTAGATCAGATTCCAAAATAAAAATCAATGGCTCTAAATGTGTATAGGATTTCTTCCCATGTATGTGAAACCTGAAACACTTTCCTTAACAGAATCAGAATGATGTGCCAATGGTTGTTTTTTTTTTTTGTCTTCCCTGCCCCTCCTTCTCTAAAGCAGAAGGAGACCTTTGTAAAAAAGTAAAGCGCTAGTAAATAAAGAGTTAAAATGAAGGCAGGCTCACTGGTTTGTTGAGATCTGTCAGAGTCTGAGTGGCTGGCTACATATCTGTCTGAGGAACAATAGCTACCTGTATTCTGCACGGGCTGCTGGGCAGGCACTAGCATGCGGGAGAAGGTCTGCCTCCGCTAGAGCCTCACTAGTGGGAATCCCTACTGACAGCCCTGCTTCGTGCTGCGAAGGGGGGGAAGCAATACCTTGTCTGCTCGTTGATGAGGGACAGAGCTTTGATCGCTCTTCTCGAGCCCTGGCTTGGCCCGAGGTTTAGATCCCCAGTCCCAAAGTCAGCGGGCTCATCTCGCTCCCACACGCACCCACTCGCACACACCCCTTTGCCGGCAGAGCCGTGTCACAGCTGTAACTGAGGCACACAGCAATAAACATAGCAGAACCAATCTCCATGGTGGCAAGAGGGGGCACTGGAGGTGACAACAATGGAGAAGGATCTTTCTGCTGACAAGTTTTAGGTAAGAGAGACTATTTATACCCTCAGACGTGTATTTTATAGCCTTCTAAATAAGTTAGAAATTGTTAGCTTTCTGATGTGCCGGGTTATAGAAGTGTTTCAGTTTACTGTGGTATCCAGGCTGTTACTAGCTTGTAAAACTGTGCTTGCATGCTTTGTGTTACGAGACTGTTTGCAGGAAGCAGGCAGGGGTTTTGCATAGACGCGCTGGCTAGTTACATTCTTAAAATAAAGCATGTCTAACATTTGTGTTTTTAAAAGTATCTGTGAAGATGTGTTTTGACTGAGTTAAAATTATGCTTAGCTGTAATAGATGCCCATATGCAATAAAATGCTGCGTAGCTGATAGTACACATACAATATTAAACCAGTGCTCCCTCAACCCTAATTTGTAATTATTTTTACACTCTTAACTGCACTGAGGTCAGAGAGTTTTAAAAATTAATGAGGTTCCCTGCTGAGTTCAAATAGTATAATCTACATGAGTTGTTGCTGCAGAGGACTAAAATTATTTCTGCATATTGTTATTGTAGGTGTAGAACTCTTAATCTACCGCTTTTGAACATTTTCTTTATATGTCAGTTTAGGCAAGCTGCAATAAGAGCAGAATGACCATCCATTCTTAGTAATGACAAATAGTGTGCGGGAAAAACAGGGCATAGAAGGACGATAAAATTCAAACATTTGTGAGGTACATTTTCTGATCTCCTATGTCAAATCTGTGTGCAGCGTTACCTATTTACAAATAACTGCTGCTCTAAGGAGAGGAAGAACAACAATACCTGCTGCTTTGTGTAGATAGGATGTAGTTAGTAGGCTTCCTATGTGTTTGTAATGTTAAAAAGTATTGTTGGAGTACTTCAAAATATATATGAGAGGGAATAGTAGTAGTGTGAAAAGAGGCAGTCAAAACAAAATGATGTACCATGCCTTTTCCTGGAAATGCCAGACAGATAGTATCATCAGCGCTCCTGGAAAGTTGAATTTGCTGAATATCCTCAAATGGATGGAAAGGAAAGGGAAGGGGGAGGGAGCTGTTTACTATGTGATTTCCATATTGAAATAATGACAAAGTTTCATCCCGCAAGATTTAAAGCATTGTTTATATTTATTATAATCTACAGGGCATTATGTTTAAATGGGAATCATTTTGAAGCTGAATATACTGCAATCAGCACTAAAGGTGCCTTGCACTCCGTATTCCATTTGTAACACCCACTCTGAGCTTCCTGTGATACATTGTCATGTAAATACGGTGCAGCAAGGGAAAGCGGCACTATGGAGATTCAATTTACTTTGAAAGTTGTTCATTATGGAAGGGATGAATGTTATTTATTTGATGTGAATCAAAGGCTAGAAATGACTTTTTCACTGTGAAGTCTATTGTGATGGGTGCAGCGTGATCTAATCTTTTTAATTTTGGCTTTCACACCAGTGGAGATGAAAAGAGATCTGAGCTCATTTATTGGTTGCTAAGTCTTACTGGAGGCCTAAGTACCATTCTTGGTTGCTATGGCCAATCTGACCTCAATCTATGCAGTTTTAGGGACTTAGCAATCCCTTTTTTATTTAGGAGCATGTACCTTGATTTATGTCCAAAATTGTGCCTGAATGTCTTTGTCTACAAGTGATAAATGGCAGTGTACAATTCATCAGCTCTTACAAGTAAACACTGCTGTCCCACTAAAAATATGTTTTGTTCTGAGTTAATGGTATGGAACAAGCCAGTCTCCACGAACAGCTATCTTTTATTGTAGAGAGCCTCTGAAACTTGGAGCAAAGTGAAGGAAATTGGCATTCATCTTCTCTTCCATTAGCATTTCATTTGTGCTCTCTGGTGATGAGACTGGATGTCAGCTGACAGTGAAAGGCTAGCGTTGTTTCCCTGCTTGAATATATAATCGTTCAATTATGAATTTATTTATTCTGTACAGATATTAAAAAGTCAGGAATGCAATTTCTCATGCTGTTTGTCTGCTGCTTCATTATTACTAACTGTAAAAACATTTGCAGTCAAATAAACTATAGCTTGGCTCTAGGATATTCCCAGTTTCCTAGACAAGTTCCTTGTACTCAAGTAATGTCAGATATTTGCTACTATCAGACATGTCCTGCTTGTGTGGTTCTTACTGGCACTTAGTCTTTCACATACACTAGAATTTCTTTCGCTATGAACTGTTCTAACAGGTAATTAAGAATATAGAGGGGTTTTTAATAATCTGAGCAGTAATAATTTTGTTGTATCAAAATTTCTGGTAGTCATTCATAATGTATATACAACAAGCGGGTTGTAGAAATGAATACAAAATAGCAGAAGCTATTTTTTAATGAAGTATTAACAAATAAAATGAAAAAATATGAAAAGTTTGTTAGTACACTTTCTACTAAATTGGTTACTGCTCCATGGAGAGAAAAGTCAGATCAATTGTTTATCTTAGTACTTGACACTTTATTGCTTAAACAAACAAACAAGCAAACAGAAAGCCATTTGCTCCTTAATAATGTAATGAATATATTTCTGCAATAGAGTTCAATGTAGCTAAGCAGCTGTGAAGCAAAAATAATTCAGTTGTGCTCATGTTTAAACTATTACACTTGAAGTAAAAGTGGTATTTCCCCAAACCTATTTTTTTCATAGCTTACTTTCAAGAATAGGATAAGAGTGAGCCCTAGGATTTTTGTTGAGCCCACTGTGCCAATTTTTTTTTTTTTTTTGGTCTTCCCCAAGTGATTTTTAAAAATTTGAATCTACACTGGTGACAGATTTTCTCGGTGTACTCTGTAGATAATAATTATCAGATTAAATTCTCAAAGAAATGGAATTTGCAAAGTTTTTTGGAACTACTGAGCTGCCTTTCAGTGTTAGATTGATAGCTGAGTTTGCAGAGGCAGTTCCTTGGGTTTTGTTCGCAATAGTGCTATCGCTTCAGCTCTTCGAAGAGCAGCAGTTATTACTAGCTATTCCTACTTGTTTAAGCGACAAATGACAAAACTAACCTGGATGTTTCTCTTGAAAAGGTTCTTTAGAATAGTCAGATGTTCATACACTGGCTGTTTATTTACAATTAGAAACTGTTAAGGAAGTACTGCTCACCTTGCAGTAGACTTTTTTAATTTTTTATTTCAGAGTAGCCAGAAGAAAAGACCTATAGACTACTGGATGTTTAGAAAATGATTTTGAAAGAGAAATCCTAGAAAATCACGTACAAATATTAAGAAGATTCTATTTATTTTGTCTTTGACATTATTTCAATGCTTGGTGTTTGTTTTAACTGAGTAAGGGAAAAATAGCTAGTTCTTTAATTTTATGAAAAAAATAATTCGATAGCCTAATGATCAAAGAAGTTGTGTTGAATGGTACATATATTTTGTCTTATTTACACCAATATTTAAGTTAGTTAGTTTCAGCACACAGAGGCAGACACTGCTTTTGGAGTAAGTGTAGAATCAGGAGACGTTCCCTGTCCTTGTTCTTTTCAAATTTTGGTTTTCTATATACAAACATATCTGAAACTGTTTCTTTGGAGCTCTAGAATTCAACTTACAAAAGGAGACTACAGAAATTATGTCTTCTAATTTCAGTCACACATAATACAACAACATTTATTAGCCTGCAAAAATATCACCGCCATCTCACTGGAGAACAAAAATGCGAGAGAAATATATCAGTGCATTTTCTGGGACTCTCTTCAGCTTATGAAACAAGTTTCCATTACTGGTGTTACAGTTCAATTTTTGTAGCAGATTTTCCTTGTATTAAACATTATGTAAGAAAGATGCATGAAATTGTGAATTGTTGCAGGAAAAGAGGAAACCTTTTTAAGCTTTTTTTTACTCTGTTGTCCTCTGTGAATAAATTTAATCATTACTCTTTCTCATCAACAGTTACCTTATCAACTATCATGTAGTCCAAGCTTTGAAGTAAAGGTGTAACACTGGAGAAGTCTCTATTCTCTATTTCTTTTCCTTAACATGCATGGTTTTGCATGTAATCCTGCAGATAACTTGTAGAAGGTTTGGATATACACAGTGTAACCTCCTCCTTGACAATATTAACTAGTCTTATATCTTGGAAGAGAAGTAGGAGAAGAAATTATAACACATAAATTGACGCATACCCGTAAATCTTTTTTTAAAATTATTTTTTTAATTTCCCTCATGTTCTTCATGAGATATACACATGTTCTTTTGCATGTACCCAGTGTAAGCTAGCTGTGATATGTAAAGCTGGTCCACATTTGTTTGCATTTTGGATGAAGCCAAAACTGTGTGAATTAATTTCTGGGTTCTACCTTCTTGGTATAGGGCTACTAATTTATTCTTGTGTCCATCCACTAGACTTCAAGTACTTGTCTATCTCTTGAGATTTCTCATTGACTTAAATATCATGGGAGTTGGAAGTAGAATCTGAGTGACTTGGCTGGTTTTTATTTTATCTGCACAAAAAGGCTTTAAAGTTTGATGCCAAATGGCAGTAGCTAAAATCTTTTTAACATCTGACAGTATAACCAGCATGTTATCTATCTTCTCCACTGGGCATTTTTCCCATCTTTGATATTGTCTGTATATCACTTTACAGGCTGAAGATGCCTAAGAACAGAGTCACTGGAGTGAAATAAGCCGTTACTCAGTATAAGTCTTGCAAACTAATTGAGAGAGGGGTCCTATTAAAAATAAGTATTAAAAATATTAAAGGTATTATAAAGAAAAAGGTAGTTTTGTAACTAAGTCCGATTCTGAGCTCACGATCAGCCTTAATTGTTAGCACCTCTCCTGTTTGTTATTTAATTTTGCATTCTCGTAACTTCTAAGACTAATATCTGTGCTTTTATATATAAATGTAGTGTGTGGTCAGTATACATTTTGTGAGAAATACAGCTTTAAATAGCATCCATTTTGTTGAAATAATAGGGCAAATAGAATAAACTCTTAAGGTTGTCTTGAATATTGTTTACCCGTATTGTTTGTTTGCTTTAAATCAATAGGTTCTGCCAGAGCCTGGCTGAGTGAGAGCAGTGTTCTTTGTCTCTGTGCACCAATTTCATCATCTTCAATCATCCTGATGATACTATTGACCAATGATGTCAAATGTTTTCAGGTCCCAAACACTGAGTGATGTGTAGGTCTTCACGCCAAATGCGAGAATGAAGCCACTGCGATCTCTTTGGCTGCAAACCTTCGGGGGCAGCTGCTGAGTAACGTGACTCTACTTGAACTGAGGCCCGAGCTGTCCCTCACTGAACTGCACGCAGATGGCTGCTGGGATCACCTGGGCGAGTCCTCACTCAGCTGCCGGGTGGCTGCATGCCTGGAGCAGCCAGAGCTTTTGAAGTAGCTCAGCTGACCTGGGCCCGCAGTGCCCCCCAGAAGCACTGGTCCTCCCTCCTCTTTGTTGCAGAAATGACTTCTGAAGCTCGCAGACCAGCTGAAAGCTAATCTGTCTTTTCTTTCCCTGGTAGGGTTAGCTTTCAGGCAGATCAATCGCCTGATCCAGCTGACTGCATGGCTGCTCAAGCCCCAGTGCAAGAGGCAGCTGTGTCGCACCACAGTTTTGGGGAGGGCTGCTCTGCCCCTTGGTATGTGCAGGCACAGGACATCTGTGAGCTGGGCCGCTGCTAGTGAAAATGCAGACCTGGTGCACTGCACTGCCCGCCTTGCCTCTGGGCTGCCTGGGAAAAGAGCCACTCACCTCAGTGGTTTCCTGCATCAAATACTAATGAGTACTGGGGTGATTTTTTCTTTTATTATTATTTTTTCCCCTCTGCCCTTGCATCTTGATAGGGTTCTTATACAGATTTTCTTGCCCAAATCTGGAAATGTAATTTCTTGCAAAACCACATAGATTATTAGTCCGTAGATCTGTCTCCTAGACAAAGATGCTATTCCCATTGAATCTGAATGAGCACTAAGACCCCCTTCATTCCAGATTCAGTTTTTAATGCTGTCGGTGCTATTCTCTGAGTAAACTGCAAGCAAGCTGCTGATATGAGTAGGCTATGTCTTCCAGAGGTGTCTCTGACCTCTGTTGGCTTTTCTGTAGCTCATCAAGGTATTTCCTTCAGCTTCGTTTGCTTTTATTCAGTCTGCAGTTATTGATTACATGGATTCCATCCCTCTCCTTTAGAGAATCAAGTAAGTTTGCACTTTCATTTTTTTGTTGGTAATTCCTCAAGCACTTCCTCAGAATCATCTTTATCTTCAGTAACAGCTGTCATCCTTCCTCTAGGCCTGTGGCATCAGAAAATGGTGGCAGCATATTCATTGCTGATGGCACGGACTTGAATCCAAAGAAATTCATTTTTACAATGTTATTCTCAGCTTCTGGCATTGCATTTTTAAATATTGCTGCATAAACTATACTATTTAGGCAGCAGTGTCATCTGAACCGATAACTTGTATAGCAATCTTATTTTCATTACTTCTTAATTTCATCATCTCAAAATCTAAATTCCTGTTACTCTGCCAGGGCTCTTGCATCTGAAAGCAGAGAGCTGAAGCCCCAAGGCCTTGACTTGGCCATAAAGTGAAAACTATCGTTTTGGAAACTGAGCTTCTTGGTGGAAACTGCACCAGTCTTCAGTTTGACATTTAACTAGTACACTTACCTAGGTTTCCATAACTGAGGAAATACAGCAAATTAAAACAGGGAATGTGGTGAGAACACCGCAAGTTTCTACGTCAAACAAACACATTCTTATCTTAGCATATCTCAGAAGGATTGTTGCATTGTCCTAGACAGGAACTGCACTGTCCTGTACCAGGAAAACTGATACGAGAAGAATTTGTTTTTCCATCTATGATGAAACTTATCATTCAGTGAAATGTGATAGACATTAAAATATAAAAATCCATATTACTGGGCATTGTTACACCACAGATTATATCTTTGAAATGTTTTATTGGAAAATAAATTATTTACTGCTAGGCCAAAGAACAAAATTTTAGATAATTGCTTTCTGGAAGAAGGAACTATTAAGTGCTTTGGACACAAAATGTTGCTAGTGTAAATATACGTATACTGATATTGTCAAAAATAGCAGTCTTCCTGAGAAGGAATTGGAGATGACTGCTATCTGTATTCAGTGTATTGATTCAAAATTGTTACTGAACAAAACTGACATTCTTCCTTACAGTTCATCACCTTCGATATCCATTAAATTCACTTAAAATCTAATGTTTGTACTCACACATTCTTCATATCTAGAAATCCCTCACAACTCTAGATATTACAAAAGCTTGTAATGCATAATGCATTCTTGCAGTATGGTACACATTATGATTTTCGGTTTGCTCCAGCATTTCATTAAAAGCTATAGATATGGAACATCTGTAACATGCATTGTGGGTGTAGGTTCCAATCCACTCACATGTTAATCATGTTTGTTATGCAGTCCCTTGGTCTACCCACACTTACCCAACCTCACAAACTGTTCTGTGATGTAGAGTTTGATGTTTTAATATGTACATGTTTCATGCAGAGTTTGAGGCTTTCATACAGTGGAAAAATAATAAAAAAAAATCAGTTTTATTTCTTCTAGATTGTCAGGTGAACTGGGATACTTTGGGAACATCTCTTGAACAGAAACTGTCTGGAGGGCCTAGTAGGTACAAAGAGGAGGAATGATGTTCAGGTATTATTGCAGCCCTTCTCAGACATGTAAGGGTAGTCCCTCCTTTCTTTGGATTTCCACAGATCAGATTTTGCCACTTCTTATTCCACAATGAGTGAGTGTTTCCATAGGCTCCCCTGTTGTCAGCAAGTTGGTAGCTGCCGTTATTGTGTTTCTGTACCCATAACCAACTTCTCCCTATCAGGGTATGCCTGAGAGAGATGAGATTTATTTTAAGAATAATTTGCTCTAACTGAAATGAAATTAGGTGTGGTTGACAAAGAAACCATACCGAGTGACTGTCTCACTGAACATACCTGCTCCTTTAGATCAGAGGAATTCACCATCCTGCAGTTTTTAGCAGTCCCCTTGGGCAGTCTGTAGGGAATAATACTTTCTCTTGCTTTTGACTAGTCAGTTAGGGTCACCAGATGACTCATGACAGTCATCTCAGTGTCAGTTCTTTGGTATGTTCTGATAGGGATAAAGGTGGTGCAAAAGTGGCAGCAGGTTTTTATTTTTAAAAAGACAGCTGGTCATTAATTTGCATAACATTTAAATAAAAATAATGAATAACAAGTACTTTCCCTCTATAAAATGAGTGATTGACATTGGAAGGAGCTTTCTTCCCAGATGAACCTATTAAACAGAAAAATAAGGGTGAAAGGCCTTCAAAGTGTATCTTTCCTTGGTACACATAAAGCTAAACAACACTACTGAATATTCACTGTCATGTGTTTTTTTTTCCCCCTATAGTCTCACAATACTTTTCTAAAAACAGAAAACATGGTCCAATGAGTGGAGAAGTCTTCTGTTTAGTAGCCAGCTGCCTTTTGCTATTCTGATAATGTAAATAAATACCTTCCCCCATTTAAATGATTTTCCAACTTTTGCGGGTTTTAGTTTGAGGTCTTCATCCCAACCTACCTATGAATTCATCTGGGTGTGATGGAGAAAAGGGAAGAGCTTCTGTGGAAGTAGCTGTTTGGACCAGCTACTGCTCCAGTCTGTTCAATATGATAGAGGTGACTTCTCTGTTTTATATATCTGCATCACACCAGCATTGCAAGCCTTAACACTTAAGCAGTGCTGCTGTTATCATCTACCTGCGTGTCCAATGGGGTTTGGTATCGACTGAATTTGAAGACTTTCTGATAGATGCAGGCAATGCTGCGGTGATGGTTTCTATGGAAACAAGTGTGAGATGAGAAGCAACTAATAAGAGCTCAACTCAGCCAGCTCCTGGATGGTGATTTAAAAATACGGACTTTTAAAAATAACCCTTTACCTTATTCCCCCCCCATCTAATCTTTGTTTCTGAAGAAAGGGATCAGAAAGGCAGTGGGTTGCTAGCAGCAATGAATGAGAGCTCTCACTCATCTCTTTCATCTGTTGGCTGTCATGCAAGAGCTGTAAGTAGCAGTTTACTAAAACTGGCTGCAGGCTTAGAAAGCGTGTAGTAATTGTAATTTTGGACTGGAAGAAAACGTGAAAGGCATTTTAAAGGTGTTCTTCCATTCCTGTTTTCATCTCTTTGAATTGAATGACTTCAAGGGTGGCACAAAGGCACTTTCTAAAGCGTGAAGTTACACTGGATGCTAACTCTGTCAGAATGTGTGTATCTTGCTGCATGCAAAATACTGCTTTGTATGTTGTACCTATATTGCAAACAGAATCTAGGTCTGTTATTCCTTTTAATCTGTTTAGTTCCTTTTTATCCTTCCCTCCATTGACCTTTAATGGACAAGTTCTGACTTGTACACACATAATGGTTCAAGAAAAATTATGTGAAGGTTTTTTTCAAGAAAGATCTTGGAAGCAGGTTATTATGTATCAGTGAAAAGGGGAAATATCTATTTAAATGTCTTAGATTATTTGTATCCCCAAAGGATTTTGGAGATGGAAATTTCTCATATAAAATTGAAAGCAGATACAACAGGTCATAGATGGTATTAAGGCTGAATTTAGTGCATCCAATCTCATGCTGGATTGATTTTGCTGTTATTCTATTAATCTGGCTCTTGGCTTTTTGTGTTAACCTTTATAAAACAGGAACTAGATCAGATGGTACCTTAATCAATTTCAAAAATCATGGGAATTTTAAACAAAAGACATAGTGATGCCCATGAGAGATGGGAGCTCCAAAACTCAGTGTTAAATGGCAGGTTCCATACATGCAGATGCTGAACCAGAAGGAGGAATCCGGATAGATTATGTTCTTGTACATCTGCGGAACTCTCTTCAGGCTCAACCATCCCACCCCATCTCGTCCTGTCCCATCCCATTTCTGTGGCTAATGCTTTGGGAATCCTGGGAAGTCTTGGGTAGAAGTATTGAGATGCTGCCTTCTCTGTCCTGCTGAACTTGCACAGAATTGTTTCCGCTCTCTCTATTGTAGCCTGGAGTGCTATTGGCTCTCCGCAGCCAGTACTCCATCCAACAGGCACATCTGTGACCCCATGGTGTGATGTGGTCACTGATGCTGAGAAATAGCTCGACAATCTGGGGTAACTGGGTGATCTGTCAGAGGTAAAAATGTCACTGGTGAAAGTAATTCATTTCTGTGGAAAGGAAAAAAACTCTTGCACCTCCAAAAATAATTTGAAGATCTCTTTATGCCCATAACTGAGGGCAGAGGATAAAGTGGATGCTTAAATATTGGAGGAAGTTAGTTTGCTGGGAAAGGCTGTGTTTTCTGTGCCCATTTAGTAAACATTTTTTTACGTAGGGAAAATTCAGTTACTTTAGACAAATGTTAGCAAAACTGAAGCTCCCAGTTATTGTCTGTGATGTTAACAGAAGGAATTTTAATTCATCTCCAAAAGCAAAATTTAATGGATTTTAAGTTTCCATTTTACAGTCATTTCTAATTTTCTGAGGTTTTTGTTTCTTTGTTTGTTTGTTTGTTTGGGGGGGAGGAGGAGAAAAGGGAATAGGGAGGAGAGAAAGGAGTAGCTATGGGTTATTTTAATTAATAGTAATTTAAGTATGAGCAATTTTCAGCATCTTAGTATTTTTCTAGACAAGAAGAAAGTAGTTACTATCTACTATAAGTTTTATTTTTCCCTTTGAGGTACTCCGCATTCCTCTGGTTGACTATAATGTACTTAAGAGTAGTGTTTGCAGACTTAGAGATGTAACACATGCTGATTTGTCCTCCCAGAGGCATGGTAGACTCACTGTGCAATGTTTGAAATACTGTGTTTGTCGCTATTGAAAAAACTGAAAACATTAGTTCATAAAAAAGACCACACACATCAGTTTCTGTAGTTAGCTGTTTTTGCACATAGACAGAGGTATGAATATAGAATACTCATAAAAAACGTTGAGTGCTGGAATTATTTAGACACCATAACATTAGAAAGCACTTTACAGTAGATTTTTTGCAGTTATCACTATATTCATAGTGACTGCCTTCCTCAGCACTGTGCTCAGAAGGACTTGTTTGGAGTGCTTCTTGGAGATGCTAGGACAAAAGTAGGGTTATCCTACTGGCAGTTCAGAGAGAGTAGGTTGTTTCCAGGGACACTTAATGACATTTAGTCTTGCAAGCGTGAAAGATAACCCTGGAATTTGATCAAGGTACTTTAGCTCCTTTTAATTTTTTAGCAATTTTTTAGACTTTCCTGTATTGCCTTTTAAATCTTCTACCAAGTGACAGCAGTGAAAATATTGACGGGAGGATTGGTAGACATACCTATCCATTTATTGAAAATATCTGAGAGTTTCTGGAAGTCTTGTTTTTATCTATTTAGTAGCACTAGTCACTACAGCATCTGAGCATGATTTATTGAAATAGTCTTTTTTTTCCTTTTCTTCTTGTTAGCTATCCTTGCTGGCATGAATTAATGTTGAATATAATATATTTAATTATGTTTATTAATATTTAGACTAGTCCAGCTGGCATGAGTCACACTAAGGAAGAAAAGATAACAGTTTTGGTATAATTTGCTTAGATAGTAGTGTAATAGGTCCTAACACATGTCTGTAGAAGTGGAAGTGCTAAATAATGACAGTGCTGCCACAGGACACTGGGTGGAAGCAATATTAACATTTTCTCTGAATGTTTCTTTGGGAATGAAGAATTAGAAAGCAATTTGGAGCCTTGGTTCTGCTTCTTCGCTGTTTTTGTTTGTTTGTTTGTTAATCTATGCTTATGAGGCTCCCTCTATTGCTTCACCAATTTCATTGATCTTCTGGAATGTTGCTGTCATGTGAGATAGAGCCTATAGAGGGAGAGAAAAGTACTTGAGTTAATCCCACTTATCCCTCACATTATTCCTCTTCTGAAGGGACATCTATCCATGAGTATATGATAGCCATCCATGAGCATTTGCAACTAGGTTGTTTCAGGCTGAAGTCAGATTTACACTGTTTTTATAAAAGAATCACTGATGATAGAGATGAAAATTAATCTGAGTGATGAATACTCCTGTGTGATTTTTAGTTTGTTTTTCTTTCTCTTCCCTATGTGTAATTATATCTTTAAGTGCTTTTTCCACTGTTTAGCTCTAGATGATCTTAGAAATTTTACTTGTTGCCATGAAGGACACGACTGTTTCTTAGCTTAATACATCTCACTAACTGATGGTATTTTCAACTGTTCAACCTTAATTCTTCTGTTAGTGTTATTTCATTAAAACTAACATACCTCTGTGCATCACACTAAACATTTAATAAATCTGCTGAAAGAAGACAGACAACTTTGTTCCAATGGCCATTGGTTCAAACAATGAATGCTCAGTTAATATCAACTGTCTCTAATTAAAAAAAAAATGTTGTCTTGTTTTGAAACTTCACCCTTCTTCATCAATTTCCATTCCTTTGATTTTGTTCTTTTTGATAAGGCTCAGGGAAAATGCACTTCATTTCTGTGGAGATTTTTTTTTTTTTACCACTTTTGAAAATGATCTTGAGCCTCCAGTTTTCTTGGGACAATATGGATGGTTTGGGCAGGTTACAGTTGATTGATTGGCAGGTGAAAGGTCTTCTGAGTGTTTGTTTTAATGCTCACAGGTACTATGCCTAATTTAGAAAGCAGCCATAACTAGATATAGCTATTAGTACAAGAAAAGAGAAACTGAAAGCCTTATGGACCAAAGTGATGGATCAGTTATCTACTGGAGCAGTCACGGATCTTCTGTAAGGAGGGCATTGAGAGAAAAGAGGTTTCCCTGAAGAAAAAATTCACAGCAAATGAACAAGTGGGAAAAAAATTGAAACAAAGGAGAGAGTGTGACAGAGAGTGAGAGGTGTGTATCCTATGGCAAATATGTTCGGAGCTGGCTCTCTTTCCACTAAGACACTTGCAGAGAAGGCGACCAAAGAATAGCTATTTAGTGTTACTTTTGGCTGCCCAGTAAAGGCAAGTTTTGAAACCCTTCCTGGCAGCTTGAACCTGGGTTGTGGAACTCAGAGCCAGAGGATGTTAAGGGGAACTAACTTATAAATCAATTAAAAATGAGATTACAAAGCTTCATGGACAGTAATGTCCACAGTGGCTGTAAAATTCAACTGTTCAGATGTGACCTGCTCCTATCAGTTCTCTGTAAACCACTGATTTAATTGAAAGTAGGAGGAATATGCCCTGTTCTTCTGTTCTTCCTATACAGCCTGCTCTGTGTTATGGTCAAGGACAGCATCCTTGACTAGTTTTTTGCACATTAGAGGCCTTAGATTTGTCCTTTGGATAAGTGAGGTACTTGTTTCAGGTATCCTTAAATAGATTTTCACATGATATTATTGAGGCTCTGCTTTGGCTTGGTTAAGGAGGTAATAATGCACAGATGTTCAGTAGAAATCTGTAATGAACAGGGAGGTCGGGTCTTTTACTAAGGTCTTCCACTCTTTGAACAGCTTTGCGGGTTTCTGGTAGAAATTGAACTGTGAATTTTCCATTGCAAACTCAGCTTCCAGTACAGATGCAACTGATGTTTCCACTTTGTATATATAGATATAGTATGCTGCAATGTTCTGTACTGCTTCTTTGATTGTTTGTGTATTTTAAAGTTATATCATAAACAGCTTCTTTCCATCCTGGTAAAAATAGAGTACTTCGGTTGAATAGAATCTGTGTAGATTTTGATTTCGTATAATTAGGGAAGAAACAATTACCAGAAATTACTTCTTACACTGATTATTTCTCTGAAGTTTCTTGATAGATGGCAATCTCAGACATTTTTGGAATTAGTCCATTATAGCATATCTGAGGCTTACATTTCAGGCTTATGGTAGTACGTTGATTGCTCATGAAAAAATGTGTCCTACACCTAGTGAATGTTACTATGTCTGAAGACTAGGTCTTCAGGATGAAATGAATATTTACAAGTGTACCTTAGTCCATTCTCCACTGCTTTTAGACTCTCCTTTCGTCAAAGAAGTAAGATAAACCTGGGAGATGCTGGTGGAGGCAGGGGGGGGAATGGGGAGAGAGATTAGCAGTGCTGAAGAGAAGTAGCTATTTGAATTTTCTTTAGAGGCTTAAAATTCCTAAAATATTTGGGTTTTGAAATCTAATGTATTTAGTAAAGAGAAAAAATGCTAATGATTTTCATTTATGGATAATTCTGTTTTAAGTTCTCTTTTCCCAAGAGTAGCTTTAAAATTGGTGCTATCTATTCCAGGAGAAGAGAAAGCAAAGATAGCTTTCAGAATGGGGGTTGGGACTTTAAGTAAAGACAAGTCCCTGAAGAGCAGAACCACTTGTTCTGTTTAGCTCTACCTTAATTGTTTTGAAATGTTTCAAGAGATGTTATTTTATGAAATATCATTCATCACATAAAAAGGCATGTGAAATTATTTTTAGAGTATCAGTCATAAGAGTTCCTTAAATTACTAGTTCACAATTTGACTTGTGCCAAAAATGTTCATAAATTGTTGGATGAGCATTAGTTCTTTGGTGAAGTAGCTGAATCATACTGAAACACATATATCATTGGAATTATATCTGTTCCGAATAGTGCAATTTTGATGGAGTTATCCTGGGTGTATAATGCTTTCTCAGGTTATATGCCTTGATCCCAAACTACTGGAAAATATTTTCTGCTTATATTAAAAAGTGTAGAGATATTAGAATTCCAAATCCCAGGAAATGCGTGTTTTATCTTTTTTGCAAATCTTCTTGGTACAGAAATGCATGTGATGTATTTCTTGTCTTCTAGCATTCCAGTAGCTAATGAAAACTGTTAAGACATTTCACAATCAGCATTTTATATCTGTAAGGCAAAAATCTGAATGAAATCTATAGATTTATAAGGTGTGAGTTTATATGTTTGGTCAAATTACGTCTTTGGTTCCTGAAAATTCGTCCTCTTTCTGGAAGAAGAGTTGAAAGAGTGTGCATTGGTCAAAAAAAGCACAAGTTCCCTAGCACCAAAGATCTTAGCATTTTCACAGCTCTTCCCAGCTGGATTTCAACCTAATTTGGCACACATATCATAGTTGACCTCAGACAGAATAATTCAGATGTTTGAACCTCTTAGATGTGTAGCCAAAAGCGAGCTGTCTTGTTGCATGTATTTTTAAACATCTGCAAGCTGAGCTGGAGAGCAGAATGCAAATTCTAGGACTTGAAGATACCTGTGAGGTTATGAGAATCCCTTCAGGTCTGTGGGGAATCCTGAAGCCTATGAATACATGCTTTTTCAGACACGCTCTATTTAGAAGTTTAGTATTTGCTTTTGTCTCTATTAATGCAAGCATAAATGACAATAGATGCAGCTCATCAATAATTTAAAAGTAGATGCACAATCTGACATAATATCCTTTATTGAACCTTTTAACGTATATCTCGCGAGGACTAGAGAAATTATCTCCTGCAGTTTGTATTTCTGTTATATTCTGTGATACAAATAATTTACCATTCATGTACGCAAAAAAGGCTTAATCTGGTAGCCAGTTGTTTCTCTTAGTAGCTCTCTTCTACTCATTGAAGTATAATACATGCACAAGTGACATCTGCAGTACAGCGCAGAGGAATTCCCATGCCTCTTAGTTATAGGTAGGTAGGGTGCAACTCCTCCACTCATGGTCACTTGGCATTTAGGTGGGGAGTCTGAGGTTAGCATTTTGGAACCTTATTGTTTTTGCTTGGTTGAATAATACATATATGTCCTATTTTCACAGCACAGTATTTTTTGCTTGAGATATTCCATTCTCTGACCATGATTTTTAAACAAACTGTGGGGATGCTTGCATTTCAACAGGGTGTCCTACACTCACCAGTTAGCCTTCTGAGGCAGAGCTGAATTCTCTAAACATTGATTTTTCAAATACTTAAATTGATTGCAGTCACATGTTTGTTTCCAAGATGGGAACATTTGGTCCTTTATAAAGCCCGCATCCTAAAGCACTCAGTGTGAAATCTGTTGATATTTTCCTGTGGAGGTCATTCTCATAGACACTTGCTAATTCAGGATTCTCTCTGTTACAAAAACATGTTGCTGCTTTTTTTTTTCCTTTTCTTTTTCTGCCCAAAATTAATACCTACCCTCTTCCATTAGCTTTGCAACGAAATTGCATTTCAGTGGCTAATGAGATGGCTTATCTCTGAAATGATTATTAAGCTAGTCTCAAAGCTTTGAAAAGTTGCAAACTGCTTTCAGAAACATTGCAGACAATTGCAGACAGTGATTAATACAAAAAATGTCTCTCAAGGTAAGACAATAGATGTGTGCCATCATAATTCAGTTGACTTCTCATCACAGGATAAAACTGCACCACATATTCAGTAAGTTCCAAACTTCCCTTAGTTTGCTCAGTCCCAGTCTATGAGGTTCTTTGTGACAAAAGCTGTTGTTTCACAGAGGTGGAGGTATAAAAATACATGAAGTCCTACATGTTTGTGAATTCACTTGGCATCCCCATTCAGGATTTGTTACTACTGCTATGTGTTCAAAGACAGAGATGCACTATCATCTCTCCATTGCAAACCCTCTTCTTCAGAAAAATCTAGTGCTATTATTATTGGTTTTCTTAAAGTATTCGAAATAGAAAAATGTGTTAACCTGGGAAAATGGATTTTCTCTGCTTTGATTCTTAGCAGAGGAACATAGTGGATAGCTTCAGGAGGCAAAGTTGCCATGTATATGATTTCATATAGCACTGGGGTCATGTGAGCCTCAACGTCTTCAGTTATGAGGCACACAGCACCTGCATTTCTGAATAGTGACCTCACTGATATTATTTGACTGAGCTATGCTTGATAGCCTGGCAGTGATAACTGAGCATGATATTTTTGCAGTCAGTGAACACGAGGATTTGTGGTTTTGATCTTTTTCTCATCTATGCCATGGGAATTATCTGTCTTTTTCCTCATGAGTAAAATGCTAGCCTTGGGTTTGGAAGCCTCAGGTGGAGTAAAAGGAGAGAAATAATTGAGCACCACTGCATAAATCAAAATATCCAGGAACAAGACTCAAACAGAAATTCAAGTGCATACTGCAGTATGAATAATGCAATCACCATATTTAGGAATAGTGATTTCACACATCAGATACCCGTAGTAGGAGGTGACCACAGATGCTGAAATTTCAATTGAGGGTGGTATGCTGTATTAATTTTCTGATTATGTATGTTCTAGTAGGTCCATACACAATCATCTGATCAAGAAGTTGTCTATTAGAATGGCACCCTTCTATGGTCAAAAAAAAAAAAGAGAGAAAAAAAGAAAAAAAAGGAAGAGAAAAGGGAAAAGGAAAGGGAAAGGGAAAAAGGAAAATGGAAAAGGAAACAACAACAACTATTTATGAAAGTTGAGACACATTTTGGAAATGTTGGGAAAATGGAACTTCTCATAGACTGACAGTTCTGCAATGTTTAACTGAGAAGATACTGCCTTAGCAGTCTTTTAGGAGAAGGGACTCACAGCAAAGAGATCTGTTGCAGTTTTTCAGAGAACTGTAGCTTTTCATTTTATTTTTGGTTACGGCTTTTTGGTTTTTTTTTTTTTAAATTTCCCCTCATAATTGTGACATTTCATTAACTCAGAATTTTTAGTTGGTGTCTTATGATAAGGTAAACTGTTTGCCTTCTTAAGTGTAGAGGCCATTAAAAAACTAATTTGTTTATAAAGAGAAGAAAAGCTTGATCCATAACAAGCTTGAAAGGAAGCCATATTCTCCCTGGAAAAAAAGAATTAATCAGAGGACTATCAGGTGAATGCTTTAAGTTGAGTCTAAGTGTATTTGGCAGGATGGCTGTTCTTGTGAGTATATTTCTGTCGTGTCTTAACATTGTGCTTGTCACAAAGCAGCTCCAGCACAACTTCAAATGAGGATGTCACCCATGGTGTGGAAAACAAACTGTATGCTTTCTGTTCCACAGGATTTGCTGACAGAGCCCCAAAGTTGCCAGAGGCCATCCTTGTCTTGCCACGCGCTCTTTCTGCAGATGATTGGGGCTGGTGGGGCAATCGCTGCCCATCCAACATGGCCTCCACCTCGAGGGACTCCACACCAAGTGCTGCAGGCCTCCGGACTGAGACACAGGTGTGTGATAGCGCAGAGAATGTGACATGCTATTGATTTTATGGTAATGTTTGACACATAGAGTGGGGGTCACATTCTGGTGTCAGTTACCCTTAAGACGTGCACCATGATACAAAATGCATACCTTCCGTGGAGCGTGGAATCTCCTAGTACGCATAGTCTTAATTTGAAGGTTTTGAAATTTTAGACTGTCTCCTCTTTCCTTTCAGCATGGCCCCAAATAATTATTAAAGTTATAATATAAGGGTAATTTTTCTGCTTTCTGTTCCTTTTTATGGGAGTCTCAGGATAAGAATAAACATCCAGGCTGACTAGCAAGGCTGAATGTTCAAGTCTACTCTCTTCATTCTGTGGCGCCTTGCCATATCTGCCTCAGTCTCTCTGATGACTTTTCGGCAAAGGCCTAGTTTCAGACACTATGTATATAGGAGAAAACACTAATAAGTAAGTTCACCACTTCTGATAAGCAATTAGTAATTCTATGCAATCAATCAAGTTCTGATAAAATGCAAGTCAGGACTCCTGCTTGATGATGGATATATGTGTACATTTATTTACAAATTCCAGTATGTATGTTGAATTTTGATTTCTAGTAGGTTTCATTCTGTTACAAGCTGAAGCTTTTAGTTGTAATTTTATTGTCAGTGGAAACTACATGCCTCGTAGCTAGACTGAAATCCTCTATTATTTTAGCGAAATAATGGTGCATAAAAAAGGGAAAAAGACTTCCCTACTCTACTCTGTCACTGCATAAAGTTTGATGCTGTGGGAAAACTGAGATTTGCAGAGAGTTTGCTTTGTTTTGGTCTGTTACTGAAAATGACAACTGTAAGCTTCACTGTGCAGAATGCTGTCCGTGGAGAGAAACATTTCATTATCATAATTTATTGCCTGACAAATAATTTACGTTACATGAAATAATTTGATTGTTGTTGTTCTGAACTTGAAGGCAGGACTGGAAGAGTCTAGGGCATAAGATTTCCATGGTGACTGAGATAACCCAGAGTTATAGGAGTTGAGCACAACCCCATGCCTGTAGCTGAATCTGTCTGGGATGAGACTAACTCTCACTGAAACTTCTCTGGAGCTGTCTCTTCCTGCCAGTAGTCTTTTCCTTCTTATAGACTATAAACAAACAAACAAACAAATAATAGCAAACAAACAAAAAAATCAAAGCCAACGAACCAACCAAAGAATACAAACCTCAAGTTATGTTCTGGGTTTTATGACAGGAAGTGTGCTATTTTAATAAAAACAAATATGTTTTTAGAAGCAAATCCTTTCCTTTTGCTGGAAAAAAAATGATTTTCACTTTCAGTTTTCTTTGTGAGCTATGGAAACATAAAAATGTATGTTGTGCTATGACAGCCGTATTGTGTGTTTTAACCTTAAAGGAGCTACTTAGTCCAGTCACTCTAGAGTAACAAAGAAATTTTAGAGATACCAAATTTGCAGATTAATATAGACTGATTCTTTTTAGACAATACAGAAACAGTGACTTGTTTGCTTAAACTCAAGTGGAGTTACTTCCTGGTGTTTTTATCAAGTTTTGAGCAGGTGATATAGTCCTGCCTTAAACAACACAGAAGTTTGTCAAACATCTTTTCTCATTTCATTCTTTTCAATTAATGCATATTGATTTATATAAGTGACTGTTCTGGCTCCTTTAATGACTACTTCCATTTCTTGGTGTGTTGTCTTGCATAGGATCACAGGTTGACTACCCAGCCACTTAAGTAGTATTAGTAATGGACTAGAGATATACTGAAGTATCTACTTCTACACTGAAATATCTCCAAAGTATGTTAAAAAAGGGAAAGAATTACTCTTTTCATGCTTGAAGAGATACAACACTGATGAGAATCAAGTCTATTAAGATTAAGACAGCGGACAACTACATTAGCTTTTCATATTGTACCATATTGTAAAATACCACTCCACAACACCCTCCTCCTTGACCGCCCCCTAAAAAAGAAGAAAAAAAATAAGAATTATAATATGGCTATGTACTACTTTCAGTGTTATTTGGTTCACAAATATTTTCATTTCTTTCCTATTAATCTGCCAAGCCAAGATATATAAAGATCATAATTCAGAATAAGTTACTACATATGGTTTCAACAGGGTTTTATTCTAAAAGTACTATTTATTTTCTTACTGGCATGTATTCCAGGCATAAGTTTAAATGTTAAAGCAATCTAATTGAACAATATTTTTATATTGCTGTTGAGAACATATGATATTTTTCAACAAACTCTAAAAGTTATGTCAAGTTCTGGTTACACAGAAAGTCTCTTACCCAACTTTTATTTAATACAATTCTCTGGTTCAGCATTTTTCAAAGAAAAAAAGAAATCTTTAACTTTTTTTTTTTTTTTTTCCCCCTCACCAAAGAAAACAATAGTGAGAACAGTAGAAACTTTATCTGGATCATAAATTTCTTTTCTGTTCATAGGAGATGAAAATGCCATTTGTTTCAGTGTGTCAGTAAAGTCATATTGTGGATTATAGTTTGCTTGCAGTTTCTGACACAGAAAATTATTTTAAGGTGCAGTTTAGGCAGTAAGCCTGCAATAGTTTATTAATGTTGTGTATTTCTGTTGCTTGTTCCTATTGTGCAGGTAATGACTTTGGAGGCGGAGAGTAAAATGAAATTCCCTGTTGAGTAGATAAACATCCATTTATTACTGCTTCTCTAGGTGCCAAATTATAGACTAGTTGATAGTGAGAACCTCTATCAGTTT
Organism: Perdix hodgsoniae; assembly: GCA_035772895.1. Lineage (NCBI taxonomy): Eukaryota > Metazoa > Chordata > Aves > Galliformes > Phasianidae > Perdix > Perdix hodgsoniae. The sequence goes on from JAPSGF010000092.1 coordinate 588,853, forward strand.
TTAGCCTTTGACTCCAGATGAGTGAGATAATCACATGACTCATATCTCTTCCAAAGAAAAAGCACCTCTTCAGAAAGAGTGGTTGAAAGACTGTTGCTGCATTATTAATAAAAATAGAGGCAACACAGAATCCCTGATGTCTCAGGATGATGAGGTGAGACTTTGAATTGTCCCATAGGAAACAGCTTTATTTTATTTATTTTCTTCCAACAGGTTTTGCATTTTCTTTGTTGCTGGAGGCAGCTGTGATGCTTTCAACTGTGGAGTATAAAATGCAAATAGCAGCTTTACAGCTGATAAGTGGTTAGAAATGTTTGGTGCCATAGAGTGGTAAACCTGCTTGGAATGTGTTAGCTCATACACACATTTCTACTTTGTAATGCACCAGTTTAGACTTCCTGGGTAGCTTTGGCACGTAAGGAATAATGTGCAGTGATGCTCACACTCTGCTAATGTGAGTGCTGGCAATGAGGCGTGGTTAGTATGGTACTTAGAGCAAGCACCAAAAGAGTGATATTACTTTGGTTATGTAATATAGAATTAACAAATGGAAATGTTTAACGTTTAATATCAGCACTTGTATTTTGAAAATTTGGATTTGGTGCTGTAGCAGCTCTGCCCTAGGAACAGTGATTAGTGAGTTGGTCTGGTAAAGTTTAACAGGAGCCAGGGGACTGATGACACCTAACCTGTGTGAAATACAAAGAGCTTACAACTGCCTGTCATTGGTATCTCTTTCAAAACGGAGAACTTCTCTTCGCAGTGTATTGCACTTGTATTTCTTTTTTAACAGAAGCAACTTGGTTCAGGCATATGAACGCATCAAGTTTATTTCTGTGCCCTGTTTTTGAATATCAACTCAGGATGACTATACTTAAAATGTCTTTCAACCCATTAAGTACTTTGCTGCTTCAAAAACAGTGTGCATTCAATAGATGATGTGATGATGCAGTATTCATACCAAAAGCAGAGTGAAAATTATAAATCAGCGAAGGGTTTTTTCTTCAAGTATTGTTCACTTAGGAAGATAAATGTACTTACTGCCTTTTCAGTGATTTTATTAGTAAAAACTGCTAGGAGACTGTTTTATTTTGAAACCAGCAGTACTCTTTAAGTGCTAAGTGTAATAGGCAGGCACAGGTTTGGTATATGGACAGTAAAGAAATCAGTGTGGTGGAAGTTAACACTGTGTGTACAGTCATACGTCATGCTCCTTTAGCTAGTCTGACTTTCATGCAAGTCCAAAGGAAGAGAGCCATAAGGACCAGCAAGCCAGAAAACCTGCACAAAGCCCACACTTTTAAAGAATTAGGGTTCTTTGTGTGCCGAATAAAAGACTGAGTATTTAAATTCAATTACATGAAAGGTTGCTGCAAAGAGGAAAGGAGTAAACTTTCCTATTTGTGGGGAATAAGGCAAGAATTATAATGGGCTTAGATTGTAGTGAGGGATATTTAAGTTAGGCATTAGGGAAGCCTTTTAAAGGTAAGGTTAGTAAAAGATGGCAGCTGATTATTTGGAGATACTGTGGATTTTCTACCAGAGACTTTGGGAATGAGGCATCATCCATCACTGGCAGGTTGGTGCTCCTTAATGGGAGAAGAAGGATGGATGAGATGGCATCCTGACATTACTTCCCAACCTACCTTACCCAGGTCTCATTTTATGCTGTTCTGGGGATTCAGTGAGGTCCGAAAGTCAGAAACAGCTAATCTATCCTAAGCTGTTTCATGATTGCACACCTTATTTTGCCCCCTCCATTAGGACATAAGATAAAGCTGTAATATACTTTTCACCAGTAAGTTTCCATAGATTACTTTTTCCAAGAAGAGTGTTAATAGTCAAATCCAAACAAGATTTGCATTTGACTTGTGAAAATTCAGCTTGTCTTTTTAATACAATTTAAACCCTGATTGTTGTGTTCTTTCACAGTATTCTTGGTGCTTGTGTTGTGAATGAAGTCTTTTTTATCATTTGAAACAAAATTTGCATATTGTCATTGGGTAAAATTCAACCTCAGAAATTCATGGGTTCAGTTCCAGCTTTATTTAAAGAGGATTTGATAAGATTAATTAAAATGGGTATTTTGGAATACCCTTCTGTTTGTTAGTTTGTTTGTTTTATTTTGCTTTTGTTTTCTTGAATATAGGAACATAAATAAAGTCTCTTATTCTGAGGTTTTGTGGCATCACATCATGTCCCACGTCGATTACAAATTTTGTTCTCTAGAGAAGGTGTTATTTACAGCACAATCCTACAGTATTCAAAGTAATATAAATTGTCTGGTCACAGCTGATGAAGACATTGTTTTCTAGAAGGGATAGCAAAGTTCATCGGAGCATTAAGGATGGTATTCTTGTTATCTCATATGTAGATACAGTCTAGACACTTGAATAATCAGCAGAGTCATTAGAATGTCTGCCTGTAACAATACTAGTGTTGGTGGTGAGAAAACAGAAATATTTCTTGCTAATCATTCTGTCTTTCACATTTGTCTTAGCAACTGACTTTTCTTGCTTAGATATTAATTTTTCCCTACTTGTGATTTGTTTTTCCATGCCTTCTTTTCAGTTTGATTCAAGAGCTGGAACAGGAAAATAGTTCTGGAACTGTATTGATGTATTTCCACTGAATGATAAAAGAATTAAACGAATACTCCACTGTCTTAATTAATTCTATTTACATCACTGAAGAATAGAAAAACACTCTTTTAGCAGAAGTCAAATCATTGTCTTTCACAAATGTATATGCCTGCTTGCTCTGAAATTAGGAAAGAAAAAAACAATGCAAAGTCTATCAATGCTTTTTAAATAGAAAATTTTTGATTGCATTACCAGGCTTTAAATAGAGCAGTGGCCTTTCTGAGTATTAAAACAGTGGCTGATGTGACTCCTGCTTCTCTTAAGTCTATTTTTTTAAAAAGTACAATTAAAAGTGTATTTTTCCTGCTGCTGTCACCATGCATTTGTTCTATGGCAATTTAAGAAGGGAAATTTGCTTTGAGTCCAACAGGATGGGGTGAAGCACTACACATGAGAGAGAATACGTTCTAGTGGGTTTTTAATAGATTGAGAAAAAATACTGTTTGTCTTACAGAAACAAGTAAAGGGCCTCCTGTGACACATAAGATTTTGTAAGCACACTGAACTGGCAATCAGCTAATCTCCAGTGTCAGAATGATATCAGTAATTGGATCCCCTATGAAGCAGCAGCAGTCAGTGGTGGGTAGATTGTGTATGCGCAGTTCAATGGAGGCAGCTGAGTTCTCTGTGCTCAGCTGCGAGGTTGTGGGAGCACAATTGCAACACTACCTGGAGAATTGAGGCAGGTTTTTAATTACTGTTTTATTGAATTATTTGGTATTATTTCTTGCAAACGCGCAGTGAAGCACCATTTGAGAATACTAATTTCTACTCCATTAATCATGGATGGTAGCACCTCTGTTGCATGCTTGTAACCTGCTAGTGTACTTTAGTTTTACATCAATCACAAAAGATGCCACACTTACATTTTTGTAGTTAACACAGATTTTTGAGTCAGAAATGACTTTTTAACTGTTTGTATTTGTGATGGTATGACTGAAAGTCACAGGACAGACTTCAGCTTTACAGTGCAGCACCATGGGAATGCCTTGTTGTTTGAGAACAAAAACAACCCAGAATGTAGAAGGCAGAAATACGAAAGGATTTTATTTTTTGTTCTGTTTGTAATGTGTAGGCTTATTTTGGCTCAATTAATCATCAGAAGTCTCTGTTCTTCTGGAAGTATTTTCACCGAGAGCAATAACTCCTACAAGACAAATGTCCTGATATTTTTGAAAGAGTGTTTTAAATATGTATATGTATGGTTTTTGCATCTATTTGATGTTTGAATTAATTTTAGACACAGACATGGATGTAAGGGATGTAAGATGCTCTTTCTCTTTTAACTGCCTCAGTCCATACTCCTGTGAAGTAGTCCAGAATGTTTTTCAAGTCAGCTGTGGCCCTAAAAGGACAACTTTTTAAATCACTAAAGTGCCGAATAAAGCCAAGCCTTTGAAACAGTATGAAAATGGTTACTGTCAGGTGATGTATTTAGTATCCGTGAACTGAACAACAGCTTTTGAAACTGATTTTCTTCCAGTTTTGACATAATTTCCCCTACCTCATCACCTGCAACTGTTCCTGGCACTCGAATGAGTCAGAACTCTCAGAACATGTTTTCCTATCTTATGTTAAATCTGAAAGACCTCAAAGTAAGTCTCTGTTTGAATGATTTCTCTTGAGTGGAATTAGAAATTGAGAATGTCCCTGTGGGGAGTATAAACAGGGGGAATAGGGAATTTATGGGCATGGGAATATACAGAGGAAACATTTTAAGTAAGATTTTATTTATAATAGATGATTGTGTGCTCTACATTTAAAATCTATTTTAATAACTTCTTATGAAATCAGCTTTGTTTTGGTGTTTGGCCTCCAGCTTCAGTGTCACTTTGCAGAACAGCAGCAGACAAATAGGGGTAGAACGGAATTGTGTGTTCTCAGTCATGTGCCATAGCTGCACACACTGTAACAGAAGCAAGCTGTTATTGCACACAGGTAAAGAAAGACTGAAATTGACTTTTTAAAATGATGAAAGAAGGCCGGTCAAAACCCAGGAAGTTTTAGTAAATTCTGAGAAGGCAAATTTTGATCTAATTGGATGTAGAAAAGAGGGTGTTTCTTTGAGATACCATCACAAAGGGAAATTCATCAGCTGTTCCTGAAGTCACTCAACACCACAGTGTTTGGGTTTGTTTTTTTTTTTTAAAGTATATGTATTTTTCTCTTTCAAACTTCATTTTTCTAACATAATGTTGCGGAACTGTGTTGCAGAAGTTCTTAAAATCATTTACTACTGGTGAGCTCCATCACACTTGTCTTTTCTGCCCTCTGTAGCTAAATAAAATTAGCTGTATTGGTCTAATTTTATTATCTACCCAGTGAATGCTACACACTGTGTAAAGCCTCCTCTCTCAGACTTCTTATGAAGTGGAGCATTTCTCTAGCCTACCTTTTCTGGGATGCTCCCAGCGGAACATTGCTTCAGACTTTTGATTTTTCTTCTTCCTTTTCCAAATTCCTGCTTTCGCAGATGTAGTTATATGATTTCTTTAAAACTTGTTTTGTTTCCAAACCACCGTGGGCTGCCTTAGTCTCCCTAGTCTTATTTTTTCTCTTCTGACTTTTTTCCCGACTTAGAGCAAATTTTCTCTGATGTGTTTTGTACTACAGCCGCTTTTCAGGTTTACTGAGTACTGTTCTTCCAGCCTATTTTTGCAGATAGTGAGAAGTAATAAAGTCATTATATAAGAAAGTTGAACAATTACATCAACACTCTACTTGTCATCAATATTCGTCCTTTTCCATATACCCTATTTTCTTGGTTATCTTTTTCATTTTCTGTGTAATCCCAGTATCACAGTTTGCGGGTCTTAATCAGATCCCAAATTAGCAGTTAGCATTTCTCTTTGATACAAATTTTTCTGCAGTTTTAGGCATAAGATAGGTTCTTTCCCGATTTTTTTTTAACGTGAGAAATGCCATTTAGGATTTGCTTTACCCAAATATATATTTTTGCTCCTGCTGTTTCTGGGGCTTGGTGTGCAGTAAGACAGCTTCTTCATTCCTGATGCTGGGTTTCTCTGACAGGCTGCTTTGGCTAATTGGTTTCTACCATTTTCTTGATCCTTATCTCTTTCCTCTTGCTTTTCCATTTTGAGCAGACCCTCACTGAGAACAGCCCGCAGGAAAGTGCTCTCCTTGAGCTTCTGATGACCACCTCACACACAGTGCTGTTATTAACAAAACAAAAGCAGAAATCCTTATGTGGGATTCATGAAAGTACTGAGGAACCAAACTGTGAATTAAACATTTCCTGCCTACATTTAGTCTAAGAAAGAAACAAAAGAATAATGTTTTTGAGCCTTTAAAAAAAATTGAGGACACTCAAGATTTGGATGTTATGTTTTCTTTTAGAAGAAAAAAAAAAACAAAAAAAACTACAGTGAAATAGTATGATTTCACATGTAGTAGGGTATTGATATTAAGAACTGATTTATAAGTTAGGTATAATATAATTATAGTACTCTGTTCTCACGTGTTATACATCACTTTTAGCGTCCTTCTACTCTTCAGACTGATTAAGTGCATGCAGTAATAGATGGTATTACCAATGTTCAGAAAAAGGAAGTAAGTGTCACGAGTTCATCTTGTATTTGCTTGCTTCGCTAAAATTTTAATTCAGTTTGAAATTTGTAGCTTTCAATTCATGTGTTTCATTATATTACTTTAAAAATGATCATTTTCTGGTGAATTAAATGCCACAGTAGAGCAGAAGAATAAACTTTATAGTGTGTAATTCATGTTGAGAATTCGCAACAGGTACAGAAACATAGAAGATATGATGCATTCATATTTGAAGTTATGCTCCCTAAAAGGGTACTGAGCTCAGTACATGAGCAGCTAAACTGTCTTGATGCTGCCCCATATAAATTTCCTGAAAGAATGGTATGTTTGTGTTTTAATAACTACAACATTCATGAAGGAATGAATAGCAAGTTGACTTTTTTCCCCCATTTTCTTTTTTCTTCAGGCAGACATGATCCAAAATTAAAGCTTTTGAGGTATCTTAGGTCATTAAGGGCCTGGAGCATCTCCTGTATGAGGAAAGACTAAGTAACCTGGTTCTTTTCAGCCTGGGGAAAAGAAGACCGAGTGGGGTCCTGATAAAGGTTCATAAGTATCTAAGGGGAGGTGGGAGGCCAGTGATGAAGTCAGGCTCTTCTCAGTGGTGTGTAGCAATAGGACAAGGAGTAATGCCTAAAACTTGAACATAGTAAGTTCCACACTAACATGCAGAACTCCTTTATGATAAGGATGATGGACCTCTAGAAAAGGCTGCCCAGAGAGGTTGTGGAGTATCTTTTACAGAGATACTCAAGACCCACCTGGACCCCTACCTGTGCAGCCTGTTGTAGGGAACCTGCTTTAGTAGAGGGTTGGACTTAATGAAATCTTGAGGTCTCCCATAACCCCTGCAGTTCTGTGATTCTGTGATATTATGTATTGCTCTGTTTAACCTACTTGAGGCTTTTTATTTGCCTTGCTTTAATTCTGAACTTTGTTAAGTCAATGGGTCTTGACAAACTGCTGGTCTATTTAAAATGTATATATTTGTATTCCTGATATTAAGATTTTGCCTTAATTCTACTTCAAGGTATTCTGACAGTGAGTCAGCTTAAAATTAAGTTGTTCTGCTGTATTGCTGATGATCTGTTCCATATTGAGGATGATCCTGACGATCGTGTATCATCATTAAATGTTACTGAACTATAACTTTAAATTCTATGTTAAACCAAAGTTTAATCATCCACAATATCAAGAATAGCTTTGAGTTAAGCACAATTTGCTGTTGCTTTGTGCTGTCAAAGCAACACAATGCCCAACTGCAGTTCAGACTATTCTTGATCTTCTACAAGACATTTTGCAGTTGATTTCTTGGAGGATTTTCTTTGTAAAGTTGGTATTGATGTCTCTATGTTATGGATTTCCTCTGTAGGTCAGCTTTTTCTGTGTCTATATTACACAGCTGAGTCAATGCAAATGCACAATGTCAAACAAGACGAGCTACTATAGCAGACTGCTATCAAAGTTGTTGGCCATCAGGCTAAGTACAATTGTAGCTGTAATTTTTGACTCAAGTTCATTCTCTCTTATTTTATGTAAGGATGAAAGTGAACATAGTTGCATCAGTGTAGAATTGTACCAATTTTTTCATTTTCTTTTATTTTATGTGTACACACATAAATATGTAACTTGTAGTATGGAGATATATATATTCAAGTTCTGTGATAACATAACCATGTGTTCCAACTTCACTTTTTCAATTGTAAATTTTCAGGAAATTTAGATTAAACATCAAAAATAAATTAAACAATTCAGCTTTGCTTACAATCTCTTAGGATTAAAAATGTAAATTCTAAATTTCTTAGCCACTTAAAACAAATTAATTGCTAATCTATCCCTGTACAAAACTATTTGGATAAAGAAAAAAAGTCTGGACTTCAAGGATACAGTCTGTTTTTCATACATCTTAATAAACTTAATAGCTTATAGCAGCTTGTACTGGGGTATTGCACTAAAGCCACCTTGAACGTTTTGTCAGTAATAAGCAAAGCAAAAGTTTTGTCAAAGAAGTTTACTAAATTATGGCTTTATGTGGCTTCCCAATTTCCCAAGGAAAGAGATTACAAAGTGCAAGGTACTATCTTTTATGGCATATGTAGCAGTTGTTCTTGCTCAACACCTGTAACTGGGCAAATAATAACGTGATGCTTCTCCTTGCAATGCTTTGTTTAGTCTTGAAACTAAAGGTAGCTTCTGCAGCAGAAATGCTATTAATAAGGAATGCTAAAGGCTTAGAGAAGATCAGGCGGGGGGAAAACATCCCTTGAAGGTGAAAGAAACAACAAAAATATCTATCTGTTCATTCTGTCATTGCTATGGTAAGGAGGAAACTTCACCATTTGGTGTTTCCAGGTCAGGCAGCAAGAAACTGATAACCTTGTTGTTGTATCAGCTGGAAGTGAGTAAACTGTTCTCTTCATACTTTTTCTGCCTGCTGCTTTGCTACTTCCTGATGCATTCAACATTGTGTTTTTCTGCTGCACCATATGTCAAGTCAATGTTCATTTTGTCACATTCTCTACACAGACATGAAACATTTTATTTTCGTAGATTTCGTGATTCTTTCTTTGGTTCTTATTTCCTATCTTGATACCTCTGCTGTGACTTTTGAAGCTGGTGGATCAAGCCTTGATCTTGCTGTTGCACAAACCAAGCTATAATATCTGATATAAAAAGACTTCTGCGTTCCCTCTTTCTCCATTAAGACTGAAAACAGTTTATGTGCTATATATCTCACTGGAAGTTGTCATAGGGACCTATGGGAACAAGAGAGAAAGCAGGGAGCTCCAGGAGGACCAGTGACCACCTCCTTCACCTATCTGTGATATGGGAGGAGTTGAAGTCATACTGGTGAATCCCTCTGTGTAGATGCAAATGAGGCAGCAGATGGCCTCGCTGAAGTTTGTCCTTTCTGCTTAGTGGTGGTGGTATGTTTCTGTTGGTCTCTATGAAAGCTGTCCATTTCCTTGTAATACCTTTGACCAGAAGTAAAGATCAGGAGGAACTAGAAATAGAGACTTGGACTTCAAAGAAAACATGTTTTTATGTCTACAACTGAAGACGAGAAGAGAAGCTTAGGGAGAAGATGAAAGGGTTTTCCCTCACCCATTTTGACTTCCTGCATTTTCAGAGCAGATGTTTTCCTTAAGAATCTAAAATCCTGGTGTACAAGAACCTGTTATGCATCAAACATAACTCTCCAGACCCCTTGACTTCAAAACCCACAACTGAGTAGGCTTAACTTAAAATGAAAAGAGTTAGCACTCTTTTTAAGGGTAAATAAAGCAGACTTAGGACAATCTGTTCTTCACTGGAGTTTGTCACTGCTGTGGGTATGTGTGACATCCTTTCCTGTTATTCTGCATGAAGCTTCAACTTAATACCCCCTGCAGAAGAAGGGAGTAGAAATGGATGCTGTGGAAAGCCAAAGACTTTTCCTAAAACTTCAGTATCTCAGTCTTTAAAGGGCATGCTATGTAAAGTATCTGTCATAATTGTTCTTAGAAAAGAAGGTGAGATTTTGAGAAGGAATTAGAAGATTGTTTAGATTGGTTATGTTTTTTTTATTTAATATTGTATGAAGCCTTGTCTGTTGATCAATTAGGTTTATTTGCAAATGTAAACAGAGGGGAATAAGGGGATTCAGGAGAAAATCTATATTGTATAAAGCCCTTCATTAAATTACTGAAATCAAAATCCCAACAGTTTTTATTTGGTCAGTAGCAATAAGTGAAAGCAACATGATATCTTCTTCTTGGTATTTTGAATTTTTTATATGAAGTCAAGAAAAAATGCATTTGTGATGCTAAAGGACATTGTAGGTGCAAAGGAAATTAAACTGAAGGCATCCTTTTTTTAATGGCCATGACAGGTGCTTATGGTAAATGAGACCAGATGCTAAGCGATCCTCATCTAGATCCTCTATTTTGGCTGCACTTTAGTTCTTTGACTTTTCTTCCTGTACTGTTTCTACTAGTGCAGATTATTTCTTAACTTATATAGATGTAAAATCATGCCCTTGCATCATAATTTCAGTGAGTCTTACTACCAAAAATGTTCACATAGACCCTAAAAGTGTTCAGTATTTCTGAGAAAGCAGACTGATAAGATTGTGCTTAGAGAATTAAGAAGAAAACTTAAAAGTTTGTCATAACTCTTATAGATGTTATTTGTATATAAAAGTCATTTTTTACTTTGCTAAGAACATTTTTGTGGTTTAGTTATCATCGGTGACAGGGGAGAAGAGTAAAGAAGGAAAGCCCTGCTTTGCTACTGCTGTTAATTCATTGGTCCGTTCTATGAGTTCAGCAGAAGTTCTTACTGTTCATATGGAAATGACTGAAGAATGTCTGTGACATTGAGAACAACCATCTGAAAAATTACTGTATTTAGTAAAATCTAATCTCCCTTTAATACATGCTGTAGGTTAAAATTTTTTACCCTTTTGTCAGTAAACTAATATAGGAGTTGAATTGGGAAATTCCTTTCACTCCTAAGTGGGATGGTGCTTTCAAAACTGTTTGAATTCATCAGTCTCCTTACAAATCAGCTCTGAAAGCCCAAGAAAAAGTCAATGGAGTACTTCCCTCAGGATCCATCATGCTGATTAGAAAAATATTCATACTTAACACTGAGTTTATTCTTGTCTTTCCTCAACTGGTCATGAAGCAGATCTGGTGTATACATTCACATGGAGCCAACATTTGCAAGTACTTCCAGAGCTGGTAAATTTGCAGTCACATTTCCTCTGATCTGTGCTTTGCTTTTCTGACATAAATATACAAGCAATTTCCAAGGTGTAGTACATGCATTCTGTAACAGTCTGTCATCTTTTCTAGTAACCCTTTAACTTTCCTAGGGTGAATTACAAATGTTTGTATTCACACAAGGCATAAATATAAATGTTGACAGTGTCATGCAACAGTGACTTCTGTCATTCCTGCCAGCTGTGTGGAACCATATTGTACAATAGCAGTTGGAACTTGGTGGTAGAAAAATAGTAATAATAGTACAGTGGGCTTTTGGGAACCCTTATGTTTGTGTTGTCAAATATAGAGTTTGACATCCTTTATTTTATTTCATTTTACTGACTTGGTTATTTAAGGAATGCAAAACTTCTGCAGATTGTATTACTGTTTCTTTTCTACTAAGCTTGCAAAATTTTCTTTTGTTATAAGTTTATTTTCCTTTTATTTAGTTTAGGAAACTCAGCCTGAGTTTTGTCAGTCTGGACGTTGAATTCTTTTAGAAATGAGTACAAATTTGGATTAAATTGCCTATTTTGGGAGAATCTCACTGGTGTCAGCAATCCTCCACTTTCTACAGCGAATTTCTGATGGCTAAGAATTGGTTCGATGTTAGCACCATTGCTGCTGGGAATGAGAACAGTAGTGGCAATATAAGTTCTAATTTACAAGGATATTTTTAAATATCCATGACAGAACGGTGAAGGCAGTAGGAGAAACAGAATTTCTTCAGTGTCCACCTTGTTAGAGACTTCTGTTGCCTGATTTTATTTCAATTCTGTGAGTAGAGGCAGGGAGGTGTTGAATTGCCTCCCTTCTGTTCTTCAGTGTTTGAACATGAGTATTGGTCTGTTCAGAAGATATGTAAAATTACTGATGTCCTCAGCAGCCCTTCCTTTTTCCCCGACAATGCTATTTTGCACATGATGAAAAAGGTGTTGTTCCTCTTTTCCAACAGCACCTGTGTGATGGGCTCATTTGCTCAGTCTGTGGAATTAGAGCATGATTGCATTTCACCATGAGCAATTGTCTGGCCGCCTTTTCAGGCATTTAGAGGAGTGTTCTCTTTTCTGCTCCCTGATCTGATAGGTACCTCAAGTTTTAAAATTCACACTGTTGCAGCTTGCTAGGAGCATCAGGCAGGTCACTGAAGAGTGTCCCATTTGCATCCAACCCAGAATCAGGGCATCTTCTTAGGAATAATGGAGTTAAGAAAGGAGACAGTCTTTTCTTGAAGCTTTGTTAACCCTTGCATGCTGGAGGAGCAATGTAGTGATAGTTTTCATGCTAGGATTAGCTGTTATTTTCTTTAGGTCTCTGAAAGACTTCCATGAAGTAGAACTGAATGTTTCTCCACACTGAAGAGAATCAGAAGCGGTCCATCCCAAAATGAAGCAAGAGAAAAATGAGCAGATTAGCAGATTAGTGACTTACTGCCAAAACTTTTTCAGGTGCACTTGGCAAAACTGTAGCCTTGCAACAAAAGTCCACAACTGCTGCTCCCCACTTTCTTCCTGCTGTTGACAGTGGGATGTCTGTTGTCAGTGATGCTCATGCGCTCCTAGAAGGATGGATAATTGCAGCTTGTGTGTTGGGTGCTGTGTTTGTTGAGCCCTGCAACTTTAAAGAGTTGTTTATTAAACCAACCAAACAAGGGAATTAAACAGATTATAGGCTTATCGTAGAGCAAGTGAAAGACAGAACGCGCGTAATTGGAAGGAGGAGTGTTTTGACAGCTTCTGCAGATGGCAGCAGACAGGAGGGAAGATTGCATTCCTAGCATGTAACTTTTTACTAACAAGGTTCAAATAATTCTAGCAGTTCTTTTGAGGATATTGTATTTGTCACGAGAAGTATGATTGACTGTTTTTTCTTTTCTTTTCTTTTTTTTTTTTTTTGTAGATATCAGCTATGACACTTTCACTATTTTTTAATAGTTAAAAAAATGTTCTGAACAATGCCATTGTGAAATTTATGTACTCATTTTTGAAGCAATGCTCTGATTTTTATTTATAATGCTGTGTCCTCGGCAAAGATCAGGAGTTCAGTATTACCTCAGAGCCTTTGCTCTATTCGTCATTTAGCAGTCAACAGTGCTTTCATATTCAGTATCATCTCTGGAGCAAAACATTTAAATAGAAGATTATATCAGATATTTATTTTTTTCCAGAAACGTATATAATTACAAAAATAACACAGTGAAGACTTTGTTTTTGTACATACTTTTTGGCTTTTGCCTTATTAAAAAAAAAAAAAAAAAAAAAAAAAAAAAACAACAAAAAAGGATTTCCTTGGGGATTTGCTTGTCTAAATCTATTTTCTCCCTACCATTTGAAATGACAGGCTATACAAAATGCCCAAATATTAATTTCTGTGGCATGTCTGTATATTCATCTGTCAACCTTCAGTGAATTTTCTGGTTTTCTATTAGCTTGTCCCGAACTACTGGCAAGCTAAATTTCTCTAACAGGCATCAATTCACTGCATTAAATGCCTGTTCTGCCCTGCAAGATGTATTGATTATTTTTTTCTCAGCAAAGTGACAAATAGCATTTTCATGACAATAATAGAGATTGATTACATTTTTATGGAACAGAGAAGGAGCCAATATTGCTAAAAGAACCTTGGGGCTTCTAAAAAATTAGAAAAAAATCGTTTGAATTAATAAAGAAATTAATGAATTCATCTGTTGCTGATGAAGCCGAAGCATTTTTGATATAATGAAAATTATGGTAAATGCATGATCATTGCTGAAGTGCGGTAAGCTTGAATGTAGTTATACCATCTAGTGCCTGAAATCATTCAGAGAAATGCTTATAATCCATTTTAAATAGTTCAGACTAGAAAGGACTCATAGATCTATTTTTCTACAGATTTAGGTATGTGTGATCATGTGCAAATGAATGCTGTAGTGCTGTCTTCATCAGTGGAAGCTGAATGTGAAAAGCTGAGGAAATGTTACCAGATTTGCTTATGAGTATTTTAAACCAGAAAGAATATAATTTTTTTTAGGGCTTTTTTGGTTCATTTTCACTTGTATCTTATGTTATCTCCTTTGCTTGAAGTACAAACTGTAGGTCAAAACTCTTTTACCCTTGTTCTCTTTGTGTAGCACTTTATCCACTATTTAAATGAAGCTGAACAGATAGACCAAGTGAGGTTTCAATATGAGACTGAATATCTGAATTTGACATGAAGTTAGATTATCCATGACACTGTATCAAGGAAATTGTATAAGCAGAATTCACCCTGGGTATAGTAGCATTTACAATATGTATGTGTTTTTGTATATTGTCTTAAAACAAAACGTGTGTATGGGAACTTTCCTGTAACAGGGTTTCATTTGTGTGATAAGATTGTAAAACTCACCTGTTTTATTCAGCGTGATTGCCTTGTATCAATTTTAATACACTTTTAACTTCAGGAAATATATTTGCCTGATTGAAGTACAATTGAAATACTATGATAAGAGTACAACAGATGTGAACCTTTCAGACAAACTGAATGGTGAGGTGGAAGAAAAAAATTACACTGATAACTATAGTCTCTCTGAAATGGTACTGTAGTTTGCATATACTTTATTGCCTGATCTTCTCCTTCAGGAAATACGAAGAATGGTTTAAAAGTAGGAAACTGAATCCAATGAGCTAAGTTTACAAAGAGAAGTCAGAATTATATGCAGAACTGATCAGTTGTATCTGTTATACACATAAATCATCATCAGAATGACTTGGAAAATAACTGTCTTGCCTCACCAAAAATAAATAAATAAATAAATAAATAAATCACAGCTCTTATTTTCTGTAAAGGCAGAACAAAGTCTGGTTTGAAGCTAACTGCAAAGGAGAGTTTCAGAATTGTGTGCAAGTAATTTATTTATTTATTTATTTATTTATTTTGGGCATAGTTCAAAGTATTTTCAGATGTTTTTTTCTTTTTTCTTAAAGTTCTCGGGTGAACTGGGAAGCTTAAAAGGAACTTTTCTTTCTTTTTAACTTGAAAGAATCAGATAATGTATTGTTTTCCTTCTGCTGAATCTCTAGATATTTACGGTGGGAAATCTGGTTATTTTACAACAGGAGATTGAAAGAACTGATGGTGTCTTATTCAGATTAAAAGCAAAACAAACATGTAAATTAACAAGCACATCCTACTGCAGATCTTGCATAGAGGTTAATGATTAAGATAGCAATAGAGCCAATTTCCTCATTTAACATCAGTTTTGAACTTTTCTCATACTGCCTTTTCATTTACATACTAAATATTTTCATTGCAAAAGTTACTTCAAGAGTATCTAAAAATGTTCAGGAATATTTAAAGACAGAGGAAGAAAAACAGTACCTTCATTACAAAAAGGGATGGCTCTGACCTTTTAAATGACAGCTGTAGTACCGAAGCAGCTGGGGAATCAGGGTGAAATTTTTCAAGGTGGCAGCTCTATCTCAGGAGAAATGTCTTTGGAATGTCTCTATAGAAATTGTTGCAATTTAGTCTTAAAGAGGTGTGATTTTCACATGTGCAGTAATATTTTATTAATGGTGTCTTCACCAAGTTCTTTGGAAGAAAAGTTGGCTAAGCCTCTCCTTACATATCTTAAGTAGTTTCTGCAGGATGTGCACCTGGGATCTGCAGGAGTCCTGCAGTCATTCACTGCTGGTTGTAATTTGTAAAATGATGGGCTTCCTCTTAATGGTGCACTAACAATATCTGTGCTCCAAGAAATCAGAGTTCTACTGTTAAGGATTTAGGTACTGTCTTAGTTTTCTCTCTGTTTTCCTTCTCTTGAAAAGAGAGTTCTGCCCAAACTGGATTGAGAAATGCTGCTGCAGATAACCTTGTGCGGAGGCGAACGGGATCCAGCAAGGACTCAAAGCTGCATGAGCATGTCAGCTCTTCCATTGGCATCGTGTTTGGTCCTCCAGCAGGTGCATCAAACTTGCCTGGTGCCTCAGCCATTCACCCTGTTCAAACCCATTTGAATTTTATACAGAAGTTACTAAGAATTCTTGCTGCAGTACTCCCTGAAGGAGCTGCAGTGAGGAATAAGGACCAGGGATACCCCATGTCCTCGTGCATACCTCAGCCTTGCTCCTGAACCGTGGTGAATTTCATGCAGTACTAATGGAGTGTCTTTCTACAGAGTGGAAAGCCTTAGCCTTAGCACATGAGTCAGGCTATGTCGACGATGGTGTTGTCCAGCAGTGTATAAAAACTTCAGTGACATATTTCATTACTGTTTTCTGGTTCCTGTGCTGCAAAAGTCTGGAATATAACTTAAGAGTTGTTCCGTTAGCAATCAGTGTAATCTTATCGGTTTTGTGCTTCCACACCATTTTGTGTAACACTATAGTTCAGTGGCATAAAATGGCGTCAGCGAATAAAATGTGCTCTGTGACTTTTTTCCTAAACAAAGTATTACCTGAGCAAAGTCATTCTCTTTGACTGCTTGAGGCTAGATGAATTTGTAGAAAAGTTGTTTTAAATATTATCCATATCTTCAATGTATGCAATCAAACAACACATAAAATTCCCCATAGGAATACTTGCTGAATTTGCTCTTAACGTTCTTGTTTTGGATTAGTTTAGCACTGTAGGAATCTGGCTTAACATTGTGTAATACAAACTCATTTTTACACCCAATTTTGGAAATGTAATGAGAAATTTGAAAATACTTGCTTATAATGATAACTTTCATTTTTAAATACAAATTCATTTAAAATCATTAAAATTATACATAATGCTGGCAAGCAATTGATGATTTTAATTATCATAGTGTTTGATTTTTTTAATATGTTATTTTTGTATTGAAATCTTTGAGAATTTAGCCAGATGAAGGCTGTGAGATGAAGCCCTACTTTCATGCAGCAGGTGAAGAACTCTTAAATCAGTCTCTGGAGTTATTTAACTGTTACCAATTACTCCTGCATTGTAAACAATCAAAGTGCTTGTATCTGCAGGCAGTAGATAACCTGCAAATCAAATAGATCAGCTCTGCCCAGATCCTTGAAGAGATTGTCCTGTCAACTAAAACAAGAATAAAGGATGTGATTGTAAATAACATTCATGGGACAAGTGGGTTGGTAACATTCATTTAAAAAATAAATAAAGAACCACCTGTAGCAAGCAGCTGACGTTAATTGAACATCCAGCAGAAAGCAGAGCCTTAAGAAAATTCCAAGCATGTGTATGTTCAATCAGCTTTTTTTTCTGATTATTTTAAGTTATGGTTTGCTGCCTTCTGATGCAAAGGTTTCTTTTGTCTGTCCCTTGCAGTGAGGTGTAGCATATAGCCCTGATCCTTTCATAGGCTTCCATGGGTCTCACTGAGTAATGAAGCGACTGAATTGAGAGGTAGTGCTACAGGTTTTTTACTTACATAAAAGTTGCACTTATGGACCACAGGGATTTTACATTAATACTAGAATCATTTAGATTAGTAAGTTTGGTTAAATTGTGTTTCTTGTCTATTGTGAATGACTTTTTTTTTCTAGTTTTATTTCTTGTTACTCAACGAGAAAAAAGAAATGAGTCATTACGTATCATTTTTGATTGCTGTAGTGCTTCCACTGCAATCTATTTAATGAACAGGACAAGAAAACTGAAGATTTGAATGTAAGACTATTTAACACGGCATCAAGTAATACAAATAATATCAATTTTAGCGACCCTTGGACTTATTTAATACTGCTGTACTGTAGTTATTAGAGCTTTGAGCATTTAATACGAGTGATGGAGTACAAGAAGAGGTCCCAAAATTGTCCTATGGTGACAGATATTTTCATTGAGAATCCTAGGCTGACCCTGTTGTATATTCATGACTGTGTTCATAGGTTAGGTATGCACTGAGCCTTTTTCTTTTATTTCAAGGAATGAGAGGATGGTTGTAACAATTTCTTATTCGCTTTTGACAGAAATATTTGATAAACAAACTAGCTGGAGAGAGAAGAGCAAATCTGTTAAATGTCATTTTCTTGTATCGACTCTTTTCTTTTTTTCTCCTAAAGATAGCTGTTTAGTGCATTAGTGGATTTCTTTGCCCTTCCAGACTGGCTTCCTGTAGGTTTTACTGTGAAGTAGCAGGTGTACAATTCCAAAGTGTCTTTACAAGTGGCTCAGCAGGGCTTCCTATGCCATACATTCACTGGAGACAGCTCATCTGTTTAATCCTTATGTTTTAGTCAACCTTTCTTATTATGCGGACAGAGCTCCCATGCTCAGCTGGATTTTGACTCTCAGAATGAATTGATGGAGCTCTTTGATCTTTACTGTGTATTGCATCTGTTTCATCTTTCATCTTAATGCATGATCTTCCTAACGCCTCGCTAGTGATTTATTTATTTATTTTTATTTATTTTCCACTTGAGTCCATCAGTTTTACTTTGTTCCTTCTGACATGCCTTTTTACGTGCTATGAACTTGTTTGTAGAACTTTAACTTAATCACAGTTCAGTTGGTATGGGTGTTTAAAAACACAGGCAAACATCTAGCCAACAGGTTTTATTAAGGGCTGGCACCAAGCATCTTAGAGACTTGATCAGAGTTGTTACATGAGATTTATTCATTTCTTTAAAAACTTGAAGATTTTTGTTCCTGGTGAGTGTGATAAATGGGAAAAATATCAAAGAATAAGATGTCACAGTATATACATTTGGAGTGGGCTGCTACTGGATATCAAAATATGAACTGCAGCAGTGCTGGGCACTGCCAATATAAAGCAGTGCTTTCTTGAAATGTAACACATGAGCATATGTTGAAGTTCATGCCTGCTAGGGACACTGTCTAAATTTCTGTTAAAAATTAGCAGCTCCTTAGGTACCATGAAGCAGGGATAATCTGTGGGTTTATTCTGCTTCAGGCTATTTTGATTAAACCTATTCAAAGTTTTAGTTTGTTTTAAGTGGAAAGTTACCGTTAACTTACCTCCAGTTGAACTATGATAACTAGTGATGAATTCTTTTCTAAACGAAACCTGGAAAGGAAAATTTAAATGATATTTTTTTTAGCTTAAAGTAATAGTATCAACAAAGCATTTTGCAATGGTATATTTGATTCCAGCATTTATACAAGAGAGCTTAAATTCCCTTCTCAAAAAGATTTAAATCAGTGTTCCATTTTTGAGTGACAGTAGCAATTTAATTCCTCTAGTGATCATTAATGCTAAAGTGGCAAGAGCATTTTCAAGTGAGCGAAGAGCTTTTGGTCTGCAACAGCTAAAATCTCAAGGAGTCCTTGCTCATAAGAGGTTTGATATATTTTACTGCAATGCAGCATCTTTAATATATGGCATTTCACAAGGCTATTTCTTGTTTTCATCCATAAACTGGTCATATTTTTTGCTTAAAAATGCTTAGGGAATAGGCATCATTTGGGTGCTTTTGTTTTGTTTGTTCTTCCACAGGAGAAGGCTCCTCATGTGGAAATTCTGCTTCCCTGTGTGGTGAAGCCTGGGGCAGTTGATTGTTGTGTGTTGGAGAAACTGGAGGAACTTTCATGCGGAACTGGAGAGGGATCCTTAAGTGATGCTTCTTTGGTCAACTAAGCATGATCGTTTTGGTCATGTTGCACAGGAATCTGTTGATATTTTCCTGCAAACACAATCTTTTAAAGTGGAGAGAAAAAAAAATAAAAAATAGAAGATGGTAATTTCTGAGAAATTGAAATATTTTCCTTTTGAGCTTGATAGGATTTATTTAAAAAGAGCACACAGTCATGCAGAACAAACTTGAACATGCAGAAGATTAGAGTATCCATGCTGTTCTGGCAGCTTGGAAAACTTTAGCAACGTTTAACACAACCATGTATTCCTTATCACAAGAATTTGCAACATTTGTTTTGGAATTAGTCTCAATAAATGAGTAACATTTCGCTTTGTTTCATGGTGACAAAGGTAGATAGGAATGTACATCACAATAATTTCCATAATGGGGAAAAAAAAAGAAAAAAAAAGGAAAAAAGACCTTGATGTTGTACAATGCAATTACATCTGTTGCAAGCAAATGTATTTGTTGCCTGTTACAATAAATATCTATCTTCCTCCCAACTGTATTTCTCTTATTGTTGTACTTACTTTTAGCTACTGCTTGATGTAAGACTCTAAAAGAGCTTGCTGTCCTCTGACACTGAAAATAAGAGTCCAGTTTTAGGACATGTATGAAAGAAACTGAGATTTTGAGGAAAATGGTTGCACAGTTAGCCATCTTGTTTTTTATTTAAAATTATTATTTTACTTTGTCTCTGGAGTTACAGCTTTTTAACTGTTCTGAAATTAATCAGGTGTAAAACATTATTTGTCAGGAAATAAACTAATTGTATTGAAAGCATCTCATTAATGCAATCTGGAAAATTAGTGACATCCTGAATGCCCATATGAGGCAGTTTCATTATTTGAGACCTACCTTTGGAAAATCCAGACCCAAAGCACTAACTATAGCAACCACTTTACTTTTATTTAAATAATGAATAGACAGGCAATAAATAAAAATCCTACCTGCAATGTATTTTACATTATTTTGCTTTGTTTGTAACACTACAGATTAGAAAGTCTATCTCTATAAGGTACTAGAGTTTGATTCAGCTACATCATTAGTATTTTATGTGCTTCATTTTTGTTCAGGAAAAAACCATAGTTTTAGAATACTTCAATTGAATATTTCAAGTGTAAGTGCATTTTTTCACTTTTGGAAAAAAATATATATATATTATATGACCTAAAGAGATTGCATTACTGTAACACAGCAATATGTTTTCACCAACATGTTTTGTAGTCGTTTTTGTCTTCAGAGCAAGCATTTGTTGAATTCAGATATCATTTCTTTCTGTGTTTCCATGTGTCTGCCTGTCGTCCCATAAGCATAATGAAATTTGTTCCAGTTTAGTGCAGGTAGGAACTTTTTGCTTTAGAAAAGGCTTTTTAAGCGCAAAATAGGAAAGGAATTTCTGCACACTAGTTTCTTGCAAAATGGTGCCTTCAGGGAAGAGCTACTGCCAGCTTCTGGAGCCCTGGGGCTCCGATGTCTCACTTGACCTAATGAGGCCCTCTTTGAGAAGTTGCTTTGTGTATGAAAAAAAAATCTTTCTGTTAAGACAATGCATGATTTTCTTGCCTTATCTTACAGAGTGATGGAATGGTACTAATAAAATTCTTTAATCCAGAATTGTGCAGTGTTGGCATTCTGAATGTGAAAGAATGACTTGCTTTCTTCTTAATTTTTAGTTGTTATTGTTCAGAAAGATAGAGTTACTTTGGTAGATTTCATTCTACTCTTGGCTTTCTATTCACATGAGATTTACTAATTGCCAGGTATGTTGTCATTTATTTCACTGCATTCTTGGGGTGATTTTTTGTTTTTTTTTTTTTGGTCATTCTGTGTCACGGAAGTTGCTGAATATATTGCATTAAGTCATCCTGACATTTGTTGTACTAAGTAAGCCTCCTCATCATGGATAGGCAGTAGTTGGGAAATAATACTGGGAAAAATTGCTCTGTCTATGCCCCTGTGCTTTTTCTAGAACACCAGCTACTGAACTTTGTCAAAGATGAGATGTTTAGGAAAGAGTGTAGGTGACAATATTGGTGAAAGAAAAATCAGTTTTGGGGCTAACCTAAGAGCTGATTGGAGCACAAGTCCTTGACTCGTGTGTACTGATGATGTTATATGGGGGAAAAAACTGAACCTGTTGATCATAATGATGATTGAGAAAAAAATAGGCTTTTACCCCTTTTCTTCCTTGATCAGTTCTTAGAATATATGAAAGGTCATTTTTCTTACAATGCATGAATATTTTCCTTCTATTCATTCTGTTCTAAGAATTGACACAACATGTGGCCTCTTCACATCTGCCTTGGAGCTTCCCCTTGGAGATGCTACACATGACCTTTGCAGACATTGTTCGGTGCTGAGAAACTTTACGTTTTTATTCTATTCAGTGAAATACATGTGCAAGATATGACAAAGGCTGACTCTTGATTTGTACTGCTAAAAATACAGTAAAATAAATCCGTTGCTATTTTTGATGAGTATGACACGCCAAAATGAGAAATTATACCAGAAGCTCTCTGTCTGTAGCTACATATGTTCTTTCTTGGAATTAAGAGGGAGTCAATCAGTGGGTGAGGGGATTTGTGGGTTGTTGCATAACTGAGCATCTGAAGCTCTTGATTTCATGAAGAGGTTTACTGCAGGAAGACGCTGTCTCTCATATACTTGCTCTGCCATGTATGATTCTTTAAACTTGCCAGCCAGCATCCATGCACTGTCCTGCATTGACTTTGTGTACTTGTATTTGGCCTTAGTTTCTGTGTTCTTGTCACCAAATGTACAGACTCTCTGTTTATTGAGAGCCACTGAACATTAAAAAATAATTTAAAATCCCACTTCCTCACAAGGTGAAGAATATTTCTTTCATTAAGCTGTCCATTATTTTAAATGTAGAATTTACATATAATATTGTATATTTTCACTTTTTTTTTTTTTTTTTTTTTAAGAAGTACTGAGTAGAAGATATGCAAGGTTTAAAGTACAAATGGAAGGTTTATCAGGCTGACATTTTTAAGGTATATGTAACTTAAAAAGTAAGTTGGCTAATGTCAATCTGAGACTGCAGTGCAATTGTGATGGTTTATCAAAACATTTCAGAATATTCTTACAGGTGTAATTCATGTTATTGGGTACATCTACCATAACCTTTGCCAACTCTGGTGCTTTTTTTTTTTTTTTTTTACCATAGTCAATTCATAGATTAATAGAATAATTCAGTTTGGAAGAGGCCTCCGGAGGTCAACTAGTCCAGGGTCCAGCTCAAAGCAGGGTTAATATTAAATTCAGATCAATTCAGTAGCCTTCGTTATAATGAACAGAGAGAGCAGTACATGAGTGGACCAGTCATTTCACTGATGTCTAGGTATGGAAATGTGTAAATGATTCTTGCCCAGTAGACCTCTGTCATGCCTATATCCCTCATCCTGGTGGTGACAGAGGAGAGCACAGATGACCCGGCTAAAAGCTGAGAGTAGAGTAGGTGAGACTTATTCTATGTCTTACCACAGTGATCTCTGAAGAAAGGAGAAAAAAAGTGAGAAAGAAAAATCTGATGTATTTATTGAAAATTTGAAAACGTACAATTGTAAGTGCTGCTCAGGCACCAGACTTTATCCTTCTTTCATGCTGCAATTCAGATTTTCAGTTTGGATGTTAGAGACCATCCTGGTTGTTTCCCAGCTACACCAGCTCAGATCTGCTCTGTCTGCTTAGAAACATAGTCAGGTCCACGCTGGTTGCTGGCTGGAGATACTGCTATAGGCAGGCTTATATGGCTGATGGTTTGATTCACCTTCTGGAATCAGTTTTTACTCAGCCTCCTATTCCTGTGTACTTTCCAAGACTTTCCCTCATTTGCTATACAAGATGATTTTTTTCTTGCCTTACACTCTGTCAGGATATTAGGATCAAAACTACTTCTTCATTTTTATATGCTATCTATAAAAGCAAGATCTGATTTGAGTACAGCAATAGAAATGAGAAAGACTAATGTACAATGGTCTTCCTTAACTTCTGAGTGGAATTCTCTTTGTTGTAAATATTTTTACAAAACGATTTAATCATTCTAGCTGAGCTAGGACCGATCTTTCTAACAGCGTGTCTGCCATTGCATTGATGACAGTAGAGTATGAAGGCACTTGAGCTAGATCTCAACTTGTTAACAACTTGAGTTTAGGTAGTGCAGTGCAGAACTGGTGCAGTCTTCAATATCTGACTGAGAAGCTGAAAGAATACTTATCAGTCACTCAAAATGGATGAATGGCATTACATTTGAGGGTGAAATTTTCCTGCCCTCATCCTTTTCAACGTATATCAGAACGCAATTAGTTGTGTTTTGACCAGTAACAAATATTGTAACTGTTCTTGTGTATGGCTTTGTGAGCTTTCTACCTGAGACAGTTCCATAAAAGAAAAAATTGACTTCTGAAAGACAAAGCAGATTCTGACAACACTGTAATTTCAAGAAGTGCAGTCAAGTATAATTGATACTCCTACAAGCTGCTGTTTTCTGACTGTTGCTATTTTGTTTGGTTCGTGAGAGAGTGTGAAAATTTTATCAGAATTGTATGTGATAACCTTCAAGAAAAAATGTATTGTTTTCAACTGATTTGTTAAAATCATAGGTTTTTTGTTTTTTGTTTTTTAAACGCTGGAAAGTTGGGATGATACACAAATGAGTAGCACAGTATTGCTGGGTAGAAGTTTTAATAAGAAACTAGCCTTAAAGTGAAGTAAATGTAGGATCAAAATACCTAACAATATATGGCTTTAGGAAAGCAACCGTTAGTCCAAATGCTGCGTTAACTAGAGTAACACAAATTCAAAAGTGGACATTAAAATGTTTGCAAGTTCTTATAAATTAGAATTAGTTGACTACCACCCTTAGCTTTAACTAGTTCAATGGAATTGTCAGAAGGCATTTAAAATTACCAAGTTTTGTGCTGGAATGCTTGACTGTGAGGGCATTTTTGCTATTGCAGTGTTTTTTTTTCTACTTTATATTAATTACCTTACTTTGTTGTGTATTTGGTTTATATATAAAAAAAGTCTTGCACCACCAACATGAGATTGTCAGAAGTTGCAGTAAACAAAAAGATGAAGTGTTGTTTTTGAGAGCAATGTTGAAACTGCCTATCGGCTTATATTTTGTTAGCATGCTTTTATATTTTGACTGTATAATATATTTGTGTTTTTAACCTTCTGAAAGTGTAGGCTTTGCTTGTTGGGATTTATAGACTATCAGACTTGTTGAGAGGAAGATGTACACAGAGAAGCCTTTAATGGTAGCTAACTGCTTCTGTGGGCCCAATTAAGACTACCCAACTGTGAAACTCAGTCTCTGGAGTATCGGTGCAGTAGACTTGCCTGGATTTTTTGAGGTGGAGGGGAAGGAAGACTGGAATAAGGGAATATCCACAGAAGCTGTGCAGAAAAAAAAAGTACTTTAAGAATAGGGATAAAAAAAAACCACACCAAACCTCATAAAAAGAGAACAATGACCAACCCTCAAACTTTTAGTATGTGGTATTAAATAAAGGCTGGGGTCAGCTTTATGTATGTGCCATATTCTGGACTGGAAGCCGTAGTAGCTGTGCCTGGGATCTGGATGTGTTGCTGGTCCAAAATCAATCTTGTCGTTCCTCAGAAGGCAATGAGAGATAATAAGTACTATTCACCTGATTGCCTTCCTGCTCTGAGACAGCTGGTGACGCTTGTCTTCCTGATAACCAGGAGTTTCAGATCTAAGGCAGGGATAAAGAAATGCTGGGAGCTTGCTGAATCTAAATTTGACAGTCGATGGCTGTGTAGAGGGTCAGGAGGGATAGAATCTCTGACACGTATAAGAAAGGAACAAAATTTATCTGCTCTGGTTGCAATGATTAGATGTCTCTTTGTCTGGCTTTCTTACAGTGGATGATTGATTGTACCCGCCAGCTGGCTAATATCATAATTAACAAAGTTGCTACCATGTCTGAGAAGTTTAATCGAAAAAATTGCTGGCAGTATGATACCATTGTCACAGAGATCACAAGCACTGCAGTGTCGACTTTTGTACTATTGGAACCGCAGGACTATGTAGATGTGCAGAGAAGTCGTTCGCAGGGATAACTACAGGTATGTTCCTTTCCCCATACCCTTCTCCCGTGTCTGTGCACTTGAAAAATGTAGTGAATGGGTCTTTGATGATATCTTTCATTTCAGGGTGACATATGAAGCTATTCTGTTGTATTTTAAAGCAGTGGCAATGGCAAGTTTGAATGTTTTATCAGTGCATCGAAAGGAAGATAGCCAAAACTGTAGTTCAATACTACTCACCTTTTCTAGGCGTTCTTCGCTGTCTTGTCAGATGGTTTTCAAAAAAAAAAAAGCAGATGCGATATTTTTCATAGTTAATTTTCTCAGTCGTAAGAATTATAAATGCTGACAGCTTATATTGTAGGAACTTGTAGTTTAATTCAGTTTTGTTTCATTGTGCTTCTTTTCATTCAATTCTTCAAGTTAGAATGCAATTTGAAAGTCAGAAGAAAAGAAGGAAAACCCTGTACGCTTGCATTTTTAATTCAGTCATAGGATATCCTGTTAAAATATTTGCCTTTATATATATATATATATAATTGTGTGTGCATTTGAAATGCGAGCAGCGTCAGTTCCATCAGCTGGAAAGCCTCTTCATAGCACTTTTATAAAACATTGCTTATTCCTTTTGCATGTTTCTGTAGTTTTCCAAGTTAAAAATGACTCCAGTGAGCTCATCTTCTCTGTGGTTGTATTTTACGTGTGTGTGTGTGTGTGTGTACGCGCTCTGCGTGGTAGTTCAGTTATGCTCTGGAGTATGTGTTGAAAATGCCAGCCTGACATATTGCTAATGAGTGTGCATATTGACAGTGACGGGGGCGTGTGTCTGTCTGTGTGCCATATATTAAAACAAAAAGAGGAGAGAGACGGAGACAGAGAAAGACAGAGAGACACAGAAGGAAATATTGGGATGGGAAAGAACAGTTTATTTACATTACGGTATGTCAAAATGTTATTGTGGCTAAAAATCCATTTTAAATAGAAATGAGATAGCATTTGACAATTCCTTCTCTCTCTCACAGGAATTAATATGACCATGGTGAGAGAGTAAGCAAGAACCATTTGTTTTAGTATTATTGGTTATTATTTTGCTCTAATAATGATTTCTATTTGGTGATAGATTCTAAAATTTGGGAAATGAATTCTTTGAATCGTGTTTCAGTTCTGTAATGAGCTCTCCCTGAGTTTTCTGTTGCTCTTTTTTGTGTCTTTACAGGTAAAATAGTTTTGAGCATTGAGATGAAATTGTTACAGTAGATGTTCAAAGGAATGCCTTGCTGTATAGCTAACATAGTTGGTGTTTATTTAAAAACAGCGCATTTGAGAGATGTACTCCTCTCTATTATACAATTCACTGTTTTGAGTTAAATAACTATGTAGCTTTGAACTGATGTAAATGTCATAGCAATTTCGAACTAATCCTGGCTTGTGTTTTTGAAAAAGAATTTGCAATTCTCAGTCACTTTAATTTCAGATAAATTATTTTCAGGTAGTATACCAAATTTGAAGTGCCAACTTAAGCCTTTTAAAAATTTATTATTATTTCTCTATTTGTCAGTAGTCTATGCCTTAAAAGGCAGTTCTGTTTTGAGGAAGAAATACTTTTTTTTTTCCAGGCCATAAAAATATTTCTATAATCATGATTATTGCTTCAATCAGTAATATATCCAGGTTTTAACTTAGCCTACTGAATCTGCTGCTTTTCAAGAGGTGCTAAGCACAATTAAAAATCAATATTTTGTTTTGAATGGAAAATGCTGAGAACAGTGTCAAAATAGATTAGAATTGTAATTGCAGACAATAGGGAAGATTAAGTTACTAAAACAGTATATTGTTATTCTAAACTAAACCCTGTAATATTTGATGTAATTGAGACTGTGCATTGTTGGAACTCAGTTGGAGTATCAAACGGTTGTGAGGATTAGAGCAGACAACTAAAGCAATGTCAGATAGATGTGGCTGGATTTTAACAGGATTATCTTCTGAGATGTGTAGAAATGAGCTCTTGTAATAGTTTCAGAAGAATTAATAATTTTAGTAAAATGTTAATGGCAGATGTGGTAATATAAAGAATTAGAAGATTAGCGATGCATTCTTTTGCATGGAAATAAGAATATAATAAATGTCCTGCAGGTGACTGAAGCTGCTGCAATTTTATTGGAGATTAAAGTTTGATTGACCTTTGCTGAGGTGATTAACCCTCCTGAAATTAAAAGCCAGTGCTAAATTATTCTGTCCAATTTAAATGCAAACACAGAACAGTGCGCCGTGTCATTCAAGTGTAAGGGAAAAAAATGTTTTAATTTTCCTTTTGCACTCAGTGAGCTGTGCTTGCAGAAGGTGCGTGACTGTGCTCTGCTGGAGTTGCCCAGTGGCGTCCTGCCTCTGCTCTGCTTGTCGCCGCTGGAGCAGCAGTGTGACACGGGGATGCTGAACCTGGGAGCAGCTGCCTGAGACAAACCCTCGTGCAGGGATGTCAGCAGAAGCACATGGAGGCACGTCAGTAAGGTAAGTGGTCGAAAGCACAACTGAGATGCTTTATCTCCTGGTTTTGACCTCAAGCCGGCTGGAATGTGCGTGAGCAGGAGCATAATACAGGTGAGGGGTTCTGCTGAGCCTGCAAGGCAGCTTGAGGGAGCTGGGCTGCTTACCTGAGAAAGCCATTGCAGAATTAGATGTAAAGAGGCATGTGTTACCTTTTTTTCTTCTCCCTGGCCCATAAATGTTGGCTCTATAAGCATAAAGAAATGTATATTTTGACTGACAGCACTTCCTTGAGAGCACTTCCTCAAGTGCAGGTGCAGGAATGGTTGCGCCATTTAAACATACTGATCCCAGTCCTTCAGACCACGTGTGCACATGTACTTAGGTCTGAGCCAGCATGAGTAGGATCAGACCATGGGCTCAGTAGCTGCCTATAGCCCTGGGAGATTACTTCCCGGTATCAAGTCATCCAAATGGTCTTTAGAGTCACTATGTCTCCATTTTTGAGCAGACTTGGAGAACCTAGCAATCTCTGAATTAATTTGTAATAGATTGCATGACTTCACAGTGTAGTCGGAAACTGTGTGCATACTATATTAGCTAACAATAAATTTTATAGACCTGAGTGATGTGTTCACTCTAATTTTTTTATGGATCTTTCATAAAAAGTTGAATATCTTTAAATTTCTGACAGATGACCTATTCTGCTCATATCTTGTTAAAAAACAAAAATAAAAAAAAATGCTAGGATTGGATTCTTTTGTAGTGAAACAGTTTTGCATTTCCCAGAATAAGAGGTCAATGTGTTATTATAAAACGGCATACTTAAAAGCAGTTCTTGAGGATTGCAGTGACTTTGAGAACTTAAATTTACACCAGCTAGAAATACTATAGTTGGATTCCTTTTAAATGTATATGTTTCTGTAGCTTTTGGTGACCAATGATGGTTAAAGATTCACGTCAAAATAGCAAAAAATTCAAAGCAGGTTAGTTACTTGAGCCTGAGCTTGCATAGAAGTTATAGCATCACTGCCTCCTTCCTTTGTCCACTAGCCCAAGGAAGGGGACAAGTGGGACAGATCTCAACTCAGGACCGCTCATGGTCCTTGGCACAAAGTGTTCTGCATCAAACTACATGACACTCCATCCCAAGTCCACTTCTTTATGACTGAGAAGTGATAAAATGGCTCTTTGAAGCTTTCTTCTTGCATGCCAATAGCATCAACTTCAGGAGTTTGCAGAAGGGCAGCTTTCTCTGGCTTTGAGTGGGCTTTCTGCCTAGTAAAATTCTCTATTTTATATAGCCACAAAACATTAAAAAGACAATGAATGTGCCATTTGGATTCTATATTTTCATTTTTCATCAAGAAAGACTTCATATTGCATCTGTCAAGGTGGGGAAGTCCAAGGAATTGTAGTTAAGTAATTAAGGACCCTGCAGTTGTGGCTCACTTCTGTCTAGGCTTTTCATTTACACTTTAAACAGCCTTCAGAGAGATGAGCTGCTGCTTCTGGGACCCAGTGAGGAAAGTGAGGAGTAGATAAAAGCTAAACTTGTGGTGGAGTGACCTAAATGGAACAGCTGGCAAAAGCATAGAGGGGGTTCTCCAGGGTACTGAATTATACCTCCAGGCCTGGATTAGTAGGATGTTTAACAAAGAGATCCATTTGCCAAAAGGATCTCTGCCTGATTTTTAATTATGGAGATAGCACTCCCTTCAACATTTGTAAATTACTGAGCTTTTTTCCTCTAGTAAGGTGTAGAGTACTAATTGTTGGCTTTGGGCTCTTGCTTCTGCTTTCTTCAAACTACAGTTTTTGTATTGTTTAGATTAACTCTATAAATACTGGAGAAATGAAGTATTACCTTAGCTTTTGTTATGAAGAACAAGATGCATTCTCTATATAAAAAATAAATATGGACTTTAAATATGTATGTGTTTGTTATAGAGCTAAGAGTGCTTGGAATATATTTTTAATAAAAATTTAGGAAACCAGTATTTCATAGGATCTTTTTATTCATAATTACCAATCCTATTTTAGTTAACTATAAGTATATATACATCACCCAGTATTTTTTCAAATTTTAGTAGTTGCATCTCTCCATCTCTGTGTATTTTAGAGTAGAACAGTGCAGGAGAGGAAGAAGAGTGGGGCTGCTTGTGTGAGAAATTCCTATTTTACTAGGCAACTTTTGTATGACTTTCATCCTTCATATGCACTCAGCTATATTTTATTGTCATTTAATCTTGCCACACATTTATTATGACTCCACATAAAAAAAAATCAAGAAAGTATGATACTCTAGGACTTCAGAATATGTTCAAATGGTGGTGCATTAGGACAATTCATGAAGTAATAATGTAAGCAATCCATGTCTTTGGTGAAAAGAGGCTCCTGAATGTGTTTTTGTATTAAGTGACAGATATAGGTAGAATAGACAGGAGAACATAGTAAAATATTTCTGGAAATTTAGTTGGTATATTTACTAAATCTGATTACTTTAGGCAAAAAAGTGAACAAGGTGATGGAGGGAGGCTAGGATGTTGTTGCTGTACTCACTTCCTACAGAGTATAACATGTAGAATATGTAGTTAGTCAATACACCTTCTGTTTTGCTCTTCCAAAAAACATTTATCAAGTAGAGGAAGTTCTTCTAGAAACAATTCACATAAGATTAAGTAATATTCACAATATATCAATTTAAATACGGCATATGAGAGACCAAACAGCTGCTTAGCCTGTAATATGACACACAGCTGATTTTCTCTTGCAACAGAGAAATTATTACATCATGTCCCATTTCCCCAGCCACAACTGCATACAGAATTAGATGTACTTCTAGGTTGACCTAGTGCTTTCA
The DNA here is from genome assembly GCA_035772895.1 of Perdix hodgsoniae. Taxonomy (NCBI): domain Eukaryota; kingdom Metazoa; phylum Chordata; class Aves; order Galliformes; family Phasianidae; genus Perdix; species Perdix hodgsoniae. The sequence continues at coordinate 619,769 of JAPSGF010000092.1, forward strand.
TTTAGAAACCATCTTTTTCAACATTCTAACATTTAACTACATTAGCAGTAGTCATTGTGATTATTTGAACAGAAAACATTTCAAAAATTTTTCATTATTTTTTCTGTAAGCTTTATTTTTCTTCTGAACTCTGTCAGTATTCTCTCAATATTCTGCTCTGCCAATAGCTAAATTAAAATTGGAAGCGTGGTAACCTTTAACTACAGTATATGTCAAGCTTTTTCCATATACCTTTAATAGTAGTACAAATTGTACTTTTCTTCTTAAAAGAAACTTTCTAAGTAGTGATACACGCACTGTAATGTGACCACAAAATATACACCAAAAGTGACTCTAGAACCAGGACAGAAGATGCAAGCTGGCTAGTCTGAATAAATGTATAATATGAGTTTAGAAGTAAAATTATTTTGTCTTAGTTATTTGTTATGGAAATAATAGTTGGCTATAAGTAACAAAAATGATAAGTTCCTTTTAAGCTTCTTATAAAAAATTGGTAATTACCTAGGTGATCTTTTAGTCAGTCTCACAATTTACAGAAAATAAGCTACAGGTTGATATGGAATTTTTGCCCATCAGACTTGTTTAGCTTTATGGATGTGTGCATAAAGAGAACTGAACCTGAATAATACAAATATCTCCATATGAAAACTTTCAGAGAACAGTGACTGATCCTTCATTCAATTTATGTACTGATGAAAATTCTGTTATAAATATACAGATTCTTATATGGCTTATATGGCTTTAGTATTTTTGCTTGTTTGCAAGTTGCCATAAGACTTGGTAGGTCAAAGTGCTATGTTTTAGAAGTATTTAGTATTTTACATTCTTATAATGAGTAGCGAGATAAATTTCTAGAAGCCTTACTTTAAAGTAGACTAAAAGATATCTTCTTTGAAGAAATTAAATTGAAAATGAAATGAGGGAGTTTTCATTAGAAATCGCCTGAGTGAAAATGAGAACAACTTGGACCATCATGTTCAACGGTTCAAAAATTGCTTGAGAAGACATTAACTTTTAAAGTCCTGTCTGAATAATCACTAAACTTTTAGTCAGAATTGAATCCACTTTTCCATGTAGAAATGTTGAGGCAAACATTTATATGAAAAGATATAGTCCAATTTCTGCAAATACAGACCAATTAGTGAGATTTAATTTAGATATTTGTCACTGAGTATGCATCATGTATATGTTAGAGATGATTTACCATTATTTCCTTGTCTTATTTGCAAAAAGAGACTCCTACTTATTGAAATATTACTGAAGAATCTAGCTTTCCCCACAAATTACACACTTTTTGCATAAATGTGCCTAATTACCTGAATTCAGTTTTGATTAGCAGTGTTAATTGATGCAGCTGTGGATGGGCTCTGTTTACCTAAATTACCATGTGCAAACAGCAATACGTCTGAAAGTGAATATGCTAAACTGAAAATACTAATTAGCTAAGACAGATTGTTATTCAAGTCACATCTCAGCTTTTTAATGAAAGCCTGAATGTGTCAGGGCTTTCTGATGTTCAGACAGAAATGTCTATATTACATATGATTTCTAAACTTAATTCATGGGAACAGATGGGATGTCGGCCGGGATTCTTCTCCATCACTTCCAGTATTAATGTGAATATTTTACTCTACTGGAGACATTTTTGTGTGTGTGTGAGAGAGAGAAAGAGAAAGAAGTGTAAAAGGGAGGAGCTCATTGTGTGCACTGACAACACGCCAGCCAAGAACAGCTCACTGGTCTATTTTTCACTGACATATTTGTAAATTATAGCCACCTACTTTCCAAGAATGAAGATAAACAAACTATTTTGCAAATTTAATAAAGCTAGATAGTAGGTGCAATAAAACCAAATAACAGAAAGGTTAAACATATCACAGTAACAGAGAGATCTTTCACAGCAATACATACTTTTCCTTCTGCAACCATAACAGAAATGCACTTACTTTTTATAAAAGGGGATTGGATTTGTATTTCTAAATGTTGCAGCCAGGCTTTTAATTACATTGAACTGTGCTGCAAAATACAATGACAAAATGGTTTTCGCAATTTTATTGAGATCAGGTATTCAGATAGAGTACTTAATCACTCTTAATAGTTCTGTTGGAGGAAAAACTGTAAATATATTTGAGAGTAGTAGAAAAGAATATTTAAAGGGTATACATTGGCTTAGATGTTCTTAATAAAGATCAGCAGCTGTACTGCATATGCCTATTCCTTGGTCTGTTTAGTCTTGCTCTAGAGCTCAAATATTCAGAGGTCAACTCCTATGTGAAACTCAGTAATTCCATCAAAAGCTTTTCCCACAGTGTCTTGTCAAAACGCAAAGCAAGGATTAGAAATACAGTGCCTAACTATTTGTACAAAAAAAAATACTTACAGTTGTAATGTTCTAATTTTCATATCTGTTCAGTTCTTGCATAAATATTAGGTAACATTTATATGTTGTAAGAAATGTTTGATCTTTTGACTTGGTCATAATCTATTCTTATGTTGTGTGTATTTTGCAACAGGAGAACTCTTTTGGATCTACTATTCCAGAATTATAGATAACATAGTGAATAGAATTCAGCCTGGTTACTTGATTTTGAGAATACAATACTTCCTTTCTCAAAAGATTCAACAATTCTGTTTTTAGTAGGCTCACATGTAGAATAGATTGCATTTTCAACACTTTTCTAAGCTCCTAAACTTTATACCTGAGTCTTTTAGTCATACCTTCTTGTACTTCACTTGTGTAGGCTTTTCTGGTGGAACATACTCCTAAATAAACCAGCCTCAGATATCTGCATTGTTCAGCTGGCAATTAACTCTGGCTAGAGAGAACAGCAGTGCTACACATCAGTTTTCGACCACTTCGGTAAAAGAATTTCCTCATTCCCATTACTGTTGCAAAATGAAAGTTTTTCAGTATAATTAACTGTCTGTCTCGTCAGTCCAGACATCTGACCTAGTAAAGAGCTTTTGTCCCAAATAAATGATATTTAACAGAATTATTGAGTCAGAAAATGTTGTACTAGACCATTTCATGATGTGTAATCCTCAGCCTTCAGTAGCTTGACTTTCTTGTGCAAAGTGTAGCTGTTAGAATAAACGAGAAAGAGAAGAATCATGTTCTAGAGCATAGAAGAGGCAGAGACAGAAATCCATGCTAGTTTTAGGAAGCTCTGGAAGTGCTACTGAGTGACAGCAATACAGCTGTGTGCCTCAACATGGTTTTCATGACAAAACTGAAGCATAGCGTGGTGTTAGCTACCATGAAACAAGTGAACTCTATCACATTCTGATGAAATATACCTATGAAACATACCTAATACAAATTGCAGGCTTGAATCAAGGGGGGAAGAGAAGAAAAGGAGATTCTAACTCCTCCTTGCTCAGTACTACCTTTGCAGAGTTTACATCCCCACATTGTGTAGTGACATTAAAGCTGTGTGTGATTAGGAGGAAACCCAATGAAGAATAGAAATGGTTTCCAGCTCCACTTCTTAAATGTACCAGTTTTTACTAATTGCCTTGTTCCCTACGCAGCAGTTTATATCAAATTGCATTTTACTCTTCTACAGTAGAAAGATCAATCAGTGGCTAAAGCAGAAAATCTCTCTTCATCTTTTTCTTAAATTCTTATGGTCTTTTCTTTCCCCACATGCAGTCTATGTTGTTGTAATTCTTGTAATACAGGGTTGACCTGGAAAGAAGGCTGAAGTGCTGTATTTTGTTGGATACTGCTCTGTGAACACATTGGGTGGCCACACACATTCGACTGATCTGTTTTGATATTTCTGCAGGATTTAAGATTTCTGCTTGCCAGCTCAGTGCCATGTTTCTCATCTTCACATGTCAATACTGGGTCTGTTAGCTACCTCTGATTTGTCAAGGTGATTCTCAAAACAAGTGGGATGTTATCTCTGTATTGGAAAATCTCTTTAGTCAAAAGCATCTTATTTTTGCCTTAATCAGCAATATTTGGCATATTCATAGATTAGCTAATGTAAGATGTTGTATTTCCCAGATCTGATTTTCTTTGGTTCTGAAACTGTAAGTTTAGAGAAACAGCTTGCCGTTCATTCACAGGACAACAAAGTTCAGTTTCTTGCACGAATCTTTTTATAAAATCAGTCTTAATCTAGGTCAACTGCACAATTTTTTGTTGCTAAACTAAGTGAATATTTATTCACCAGTAAATGTATACAACTGAAATCACATTAATGCTTACTATTGTAGAAGTTAATTGCACAATATTATGCAATTAACACTAAAAAAACACTAAAAAACACTAAAAAAAAAAAATAAGAGAAGCATTTATAAATCTTTTTTTTCTTTATATTCGTGTTCTGCCTCCAAGTATCCATTACTCTCTTGCGGCTATGTTTTAGAAAATTCCTCCTTCAGGAATCTGTCAGAGTTGAAGTCTATAAGTCTCTTCCAGATGCCTTCAGTTCCCCTCCTCCAGGTTTCTTTTCTATTATAATCTAGTTGGTATTTTCACTTTCACTCTGATTTCTATTTTCATTCAATGATTATATCTTACCTTATCCTGAACTTCATACCTCTCTTCGTGTCTTTCTCCTTGTTGATTTTTTTTTCTTTGATAGATTAATTCAAAGTGTTAATCTAGTAGGCCACTGCAGACATCTAGAAGCACAATGCTTAGTGATGGATAATGTTTCTTAAAATTCTTATGTCAGCATAGATTTCGAAAAGACTTGCAATCTACTGTTTAATGAACTAGTCCTGTACACTTCTCCAAACGCTTTTCTCTGCTACACAGCCATCTCTTTTCCACCCGGATTCAACTTCAACATACTGCTTTTCATCTATTAATTTAGTTCATATCTAAATTACAAATCATCACAATTGTGTGTATGAAAGAAAAAGGAAAGCACAATAATCATGTGTTATCTGTGGACTTCCATTAAATAAAGACTGTTTATCAAAACTTTATTATTTCTGTTGTCACTGATCTTGACCACATCTACTTATAAATTTTCTCAGTTCCTTAATCCAGACTGCATCATTCCTGTTACACTTCTGCTTGTACCGTACAATACAATACACTTCTAGTCTAAAGTGGTTTTCAACTATGTAAAACTGTAGGAAGTAGTCAGTACTACGCTCTCCAACAGATTACAGCTACTCCACCTTTCATGGGGCTGCCTGTGTCTGTATGAGGATCACTCAGAACAGAAAAAAACTATGGTGTTTCTTACTAATTTTTATTAACTCCTCAGTCAATCTGATTAAGTTGAAAGTTTTTGTCTTCTCGTCTTTTTGTCTTTTGTTCTTGCACGTTCTCTACTATTTTTATACCATCTCAAGTCTTTGTTATGGCGTTTCCTCCAACCACTCAGGGCACTGATCATTGATTCAGGGCAACTGCAACCATCTTTTAGCAAAGATTTTGTATATATGTTTGTTTGAGTGTGCATGTGTGTCAATATGCATATGAACATATGAAATATGTGTACTTGTGACTGTTTCAGACAAAGTAGTGCTGAAATGATAGCACATTAAAGACTGTAATAGTACCTATTGATGAACTATCTGAGGTGTCAAAGAAGAAGTAAAATAAGCAATGTGCATGTTTCCATTTCATTGGGATTCTTTCCAAAGTAAGTATACCTGTGCTGACTGACATCTGCATGCTGGATATGAATCAATCTGTGTGTGACACTTATGTGTTGTGATCAACTAGGACATCCAGTTTGTATGACCATCTACTGAAAAATGCATAATTTTTGGATAGTGTCTTTTCCAAGCCTTCAAACTTAAATTGGAAACTACATGACTGGATAAAAATGTACTATAGTGCATTTAAGCTAGTAAAAAGAGATGTCAGAAAAGTTGTGTTTTCCATAGTAAAAATATGCTTCCATCTGTATTTTACATATTTATATACATGCACAAAAGCATTGCCCATCACAATGTCTGAACATACAAATTTCATAAAGACTCTCATCATTTTAATTTTTTGTTTCCAATTCCGTCACGGAAGACCAAAATTTGGAAGCATCATACAACAGAAAAAGGACATAATATGCATGATTTTGCAAGTCCTTGCAAAAGTTCCTTTTCTCTCTTAGATGCATTTCTAAACTATGCTTATTAGTGACAAGAGTAGTATCAGGTCATCTTTAAATCCATTACTATTTTAATATTAATTTTCTCTCTGGGTATGATAATGAGATGGTACTTTTGGATAGAAGGCTTATCCAGATTCCTAATGGAACAAACTTTTTATTTGCAGGTGCTTGAGATCTAAGATGTGGAAAATAAAGTGTTAATATTTTAGTTTCCTGGCTTTTCTTTCAGTTATGTTTTATAATTATCATAAAATGTTTTTGCTGTAGTTATACTTCGTGCTTTAGACCTATGTAACACATGAGCGTGTTCCAAAATTTTAGGCACAATCTTAATCCTTATCCTATTTCTTGATTATAATACAAACTTCAATTGCTTACTTGTACAAAATATTTCTTTGCAAGCTCACTTCTACCTCTTAAAAAAAAAAGTATGTGTGGATGAGGGATAATAGGAATTCTCGGGGCAAATCATTTCTCTTTCATTTCCAACTTTTGCTTCATCTGAATTGTCTGCAAGACACCTGAGATAACAAGCTGAAGAACTTGGTAGCTTCTAGTTAGCACTGCCATGTGATACTCTCATTTGAGGGACTCCAGGCACTACTGCAATGAAAATGCTTAGAAATAATAATCCATTCATCTATATAGGATGTTATGAAAGAGTGATATGAGGCTATTTAAATAGCTGAAGCATCATTTTAAGCATTGCTCTTGCTTGTCATTGACAAGTGTAGTCAAACAAATAATAATGTCATAAGACTGTCATGGATAGTTGAAAAACAATCAAAATGCCAGAGGCTTAGTGAAAGGCTTTTCAGGGCAATAGGCATATCCACTTTTCACTGTACAGAACCAAGTACAGTAACTCCTTGGTAATAATCATTGGTTCCAGGCCTTACTTGTAATATCAATTCTATATATTTACAGACATTCATGTCTTTATATCCATATGTAAAAAAATGGAATTTTAGTTTCCCTTGATGAAAAAAAGTATCCAGGAAAAAAAAAAAGTACTTGTTGGTTTTGTCTATTTTTCTTCTTCTGTGTTTCATTATGTAAACTTTACATTGCTTGATTAGACTTTGGATAGTATGAGGAATTTGGCTGTATCTCCTTCATACTTCTGTAGAGTAGCCAAGCATTTTACTCACCCATATGTTTTTGGTTCCAAAATAAATTATAATAACAATATATATATATATTATTGAATCATTAGTTTTGCTGTGTATAACTTGGATGATATTCGACCACATACTGAAGAAAGATTCTTTCTGGTCATTGATTTAAACATTGCTTAAATAGTTGGAAGGCTTAATGATTATAGCATAATTCCAAAATCATTAAGGACTGTATCTCAGGGAATGGTTTTAAAATGATTACTGGTTGGAAAGATATATTCACTTTTCATCTCATAAAGACAGAGGAGTTCACATATTAACAGCTGTTGATGACATGATTGCTCTCCAAATGGTCAACTAATGTATCCTTGCTGAAGTACTGAGTGAAAAAATCTGTTATAAATTCTTGTACATATATTTATTTTAGAGATCCTTCCATTAGTTCTTTAAATAAAATATTTTCTTTCTTTTCATTAAACATGCATAAAAAGTTATGTTTCTATTGTGGTACATATTTTATTTGCATTTTATTGTTCTCAAGCCTAATTTGCTGGAAGTTAACTTTAATGATATTAGAGCTGGGAGCAGAATCAATGTTCACAATAGAAAATTTGGCAAGATGGACTTATGTGCATTATAAATCCACTTTTTTTTTTTTATATTATGTCTTTAAGGGGGAATAACTCCTTTTAAGAATGAGATGATATTTAAGACATAAACATTACATCTAAGTAAACTAAAGTCTTTCTTTAATTATTCCAAATAGAAAAAAAAGAGATGGGTTCAAATTCTGTACATCATAGATGCTTCTAAGATGGAGAGCATTAGTAAATGTTTAACTGATAGGCTAGGAAGGGTGCAAAAAATGAATTTAGCTTCCCAGTATGATGTAAGACGTTAGAAAATTTTCTGTGTTGTCTTTGAAAACTCAGTTTATTAGTTAGATAAATAAATAAAGAAATGAAGTTAGCTAGTCCATTCAAAAAGGAAAGCACCTGTTGAAATGCCAATAAGTAATAGAACAGTAGCTATCAGCTGCTTCTGCTTGTTGGAGTTAATCTTAGTAATGATTTTATTCTCATATCAATCTCTCAAGCCTTTCCTTTTCTCGGTAAAATAACTACCCAGTTCTTTTGTGTGCCCTAAATAGGTGAGCAACATGGTCTGCTGCAGGTGAAGTGACAATAGAGCTCATTTAAAACTGGGATTGTGTCCAGAATGTGCTCCTACACCATCTTTTTTTTTTTTTCTTTTAATGAGCCACAGCTTGGGCATCTTTGCTGATAAAAATAAAATTCAAGAGTGTCTGAGCAATCTTAAGACTGTGTGTAATAGAAAGGAGAATCCAGCCCTCCCTCAGGTTCTGTGAAGGTTCTGGTTGTGGGTCAGATCAGAAGAATGGCATTTCACTTTTCTATTAGTTGTATGAAGAGAAGTGACTTTGCACCAGAAGCGAAGAATGCTGAAGCATTCAAATTAGTTTATGGAAGATGGACAGCACGTAGTTGTCCTGTAGCCTCGTAGGGGTACACATTCCAAAATCAAATAAAGTTTATTCTTTGGAATCCCATTTTTTGGTTGGCTACAGTTAAAATCACATGTTGAATGGGTTCCAGTAATCCAATGTTCTCAAGACAAAAGTAGCTACAATTTATGGAATCATAGAATCATTAAGGTTGGAAAGACCACTAAGAACATCTAGTTTGACCATCCACCCATGTCTGTGACCATCCTAGATGAAATCACTCAGTGCAACATATACTTATTTCTTGAAAACTTCCAGTGACAGTGGCTCCACCACTTCCAGGGGCAGCCTGTGCCATTCATCACCACTTACTTTTTCTGAATATAAATCTTCCCCAATATCATTGTTAAGTTACAGGACTGGAACACATTTATTTTTGAATTTATTTTTAAATTTATTTTTAAAAATATCACAATCTTCTGCTCACATACAGAAAGAAAACAGAAAAGAACTAGATCATAGCTGTGATGTAATTTTGTTACACCAACTGGAATTCCAGTTAAACCCTAACCCTGTAGATTGGAAAGATGGAAAGAAGTGTAATTTCTACAACCAAACAACTTATGGTTGAACAGCAGTAATACGGTTTAAAAATAAATTCTGATTAGATGTAACTCAAAGTCCCTCAATTTTCTGACAGATCTATTTTAGTAAAGTAACCTTACTGTTAAACAGTGAGAGTTAGCAATAGTTGGAATTTTCTATAATTCTACCACCAGCATGACAAATAAAAGTTATGTATAGGAGGAAAACAGTTTTATATAAAGGAAGAGGACATTGACACCGACATATGAGGGTTAGAAAGAATTTGGTTTACTCTGGATAGAGGTTCAAGAGCTGGTTGTCTTATCAAAGTCCCAGTTTCTCCCACATGTTAATCTGGCTCAGGTAGGGCAAGAAATACGTCATGTGCACAATGAAAATCTTAAAGGCACTCTTCCAGTTTTTTAAATGGTCTTTGAATACTGGCTGATTTGAGAGAAGGAACAATATGTAAGATCATACAGCATCACCTGCTGTTATTCAGGAGATGGGAACAATAAAGAAATAAAAGCACTAAGGGTTTTGCAACAATTAAATGAGGTTTCTTATTACTGTGTTGTAAGTGGTACCAAAATATGTTGGAGGAATATTCATTGGAAAACTCAGTCTCTAACATTAACTATTTTTGTCTCAAACATCTCCTATTTTCATGATCTGTGAGGTGTGTGTTACTTTATTTTTGATATTTGGGGCCTAAAAGATTCATAGGGTTTATAAGTTAATTTTTAAGATTGGGATAACGGAACTTAATTTCTCTATCAGTCTTTCTGCTGGAAAAAAAAAAAAAGAGAAGTGAAGACACTGTCTTGATAGCCCAGAAACTGGATGGTTTCTTTGTATTTACATATTTCTTATCTTAAAATATTACATTATCATTCTGCTTCAGTATCGTCCTGAAGATGAGACAGTGAGAGCCTGATTAATAAATAAATAAATTTTAAAAGAGTTGTAGATCTATTGTGTTATTCCCTTTCCCTACCATCCTTTCCACGGAGGCAGATTTGCTTGTCTTCTTTTTTGAAAGCATCCAGAATTGTTGAAGATAGTTCAGTGTTCAAATGAACTATACATCTTTTCTACTGGGGAGCAGTCTCACTTCAGTTGAAAATATCGGCTTTTGTAAGTGGAACATTTCCCCATGCTTTTTTCCCCCCCTGTGGCTTACATTTCCTGATCCTTTCACGGCTATAATGTTCTGAAGGAGTGAATATATATATGCAACAATTCTGCTGAAAATTCTTGTTACTCCAAATGTGTGGTGCTTAAACAGAGGGAATACAACCATATGGAAATGGCTTTCTTATCCAAGTGGAAACAGTTTTAGTCATCTTTCAGACAGGTTCCATAAACATAATGCAGTGGAGGAAATCATAGAGCTATACTTTAATGGCCATTAAAATTGTCTCTGCATTGCATTCAGTGCCAAAATACAATGAATACCGATGTTTGTGTTATGAATGGAAGACAAATGTCTTCTGAGTGAAAGGAAATCTAATGTTAATTAAACTTTTCTAGGGGCTTGGATGGATAATTCTGCTTTTGTGTTGTTAAATCTCCTTTGATTTTAATTGCATGACAAAAAAATTGACTGTTAATGTAATGTTAGCAAATGTTCAGATTGATTGCAAGCCTGTGTGTATGCTAAGTAAAATAATTAAATGCTTTTAATTGAGGTAGTTTGTTTTGTTGATTTTTCTTTTTTCCTTTTTTTTTTTTTTTTCCACAGGACAGCCACACTGATAACAAAGCTTGTACTGTCAGTATGTTGAAGGTCATTCTATAATCTGTTCAGAGGGAGTTGCTTCCCTTTAAGTGAAAAGAAAAATCAACTGAGAATACCTAAAATTGTTTAGAAAATCCTATTACACATACTGAATTCCAGTTATATATCTCAGATTCACACAAAATTCAATGAAGTCTCATATTGAGTATGAAAGATTGTAGCAAGTTTTCAGTGATATGCAAATTTTTTTCCCCCTTTTGTGCCTGACTTAGACAAACAAGGCACTTCTCTTGGTGAAAACAAAGGACAAACTGAAATTATTAAAATGTATCTAATACTGTGATATGTTTTAGGACTAGAAACAAAGGTAGGACATGTCTTACACATCTGTCTTGCTTCCTTGTGCATCTGTCTGTCTCTCCACAGCAAGTCAATAAAAATGATTAGAGCTGGCATCTCACAAACGTACACCCTTAAACCATGAAGAAATAATACAGTGAAGGAAATTTTTTTTTCTGACCTTTTCAAATTACATCCAACTGTCTAGGGAATTTCTCAGTGACTAGAGGTAATAAGGTTCAATCCGTTTTGCTGGTTGGCTTCAAATTTAGCTCCTCAGAAGCCCTAACTTATCTATTCTTTTTATCTTGGCCTTGGCATCTATTCAGTACAGTAATCCATGCATCTAATCTATTTTTTTTCTCCCCTCTCAGGTTTAGCTGGTGGATCACATTTTGAAATCTGCAGCCATGAAAAGCCCTCCATTTATTGCACCCTTCAAAACGAAATATTAGCATGGGAGGCTAAGCTGGTATGTTGCCTTTGAGAGGCTCTTGTTGAATTTAATTAGCTTTTAGATTTCATCTCCATCTCACATCTCAGCTTTCACTATATTGTGTGTGGTTTAGGCTTCAGTGATTTTCATTATTTAAAACTTTTCCAACTTAGCTGTGCCACTTTTGCCCTGTAGAGTATTGAGAGAGAAAAGTTTAAAGTTCGTTGTCTTAAATTGATTTCTGTTTAGTTTTTATGACATGAACTCAAAAACAATAGAGACATAGCCACCCAGTAAGTTAGCAAATCAGCCAAGTGAGAAAGTAAAGCAGGCGTTCGTGCATGTCTTATTCCTCATTGTACTCCATGAAGCAGAACTGGAAAGAAGTAAAGAATATCTTTTGCAAAATATTTATTAGAGTATTTTGATGTAACCCTGTGCAGAAGTGGGGTGGGTGTCCTGGTGGATGAAAACACTGAACATGAGCCAGCAGTGTGCTCTTGCAGCTTGAAAGACCAATGGCATCCTGGGCTATATCAGCAGAGGGGTGGCCAGCAGGTACAGGGAGGTGATTGTCCCTCTCTGCTCAGCCCTCCAGAGGCTCCTTCTGGAGTACTGTGTCCAGGTCTGTTTTCCCCAATATAGGAAAGATGTAGAGCTGTTGCAGACAATCCAGAGAAGAGCCATAAAGAACATTAGAGCACCTCCCCTGCAAAGACAGGCTGAGGGAGCTGGGCTTGTTCAGCCTGGAGAAGACTGCAGGGTGACCTCATTGCAGTATTCAAAAGGGTACCATAAAAAGGATGGGAAACAACTTTTTACAAGGATAGACATTGATAGGACAAGGGAGAATGGTTTTAAGCTCAAGGAGGGAAGGTTTTGATTGAATGTCAGGGGGAAGTTCTTTACAGAGAGAGTGGCAAGGTGCTGGAACAGGCTGCCCAGAAAGGCTGTGGATGCTCCATCCCTGAAAGTGTTCTGGACCATGTTGGATGGGGTCCTGGGCAACCTGGGCATAGTACCAGCTCTGGAAGTTGGTGGCCCTGCCCATGGGAGTGTTGGAATTTGATGATCCTTGGGGTCCCTTTCAACCCAAGCTTTTCTATGATTCTGTGATTCTATGATGTCATATACTTTTGCTTCTAGGAAAAAAAAGCAACACTTCCTTTAAAACTCAGTAAAAAAAATGGTATAACGGGGCATATACAGTAACTTACAGCTTTGGATGTCTGAAGTTTTATTTTTATGATTTATGCAGGGTGTTATGGAGTAATGACTTCAAGTAGTGCTTCAGAAGTAACTCTATGGCACTATGAGGAGAGGTGTGAATGAGAAATGGTAAGATCTTGGTTGTTAAATATGCAAAATCTTACTTCCCATATAGTTTGGACCTAGAGTCTCCTTTCATTTCAGGCAAAGTAAAATCGTTAAAATTTGCCTTTACTGCTGTAACTTCCTCAGAGTATTGTCTGTATTTAGTTATACTTGATGTGCTGTTGGCCTCCAGATAATGGAGACCAGCAACTCAAAAGCATCCATAGTTTGTCAGGACTGCCAGAGGACTGAGAAATGTCTCACATAGCAAGCTTTAGAATTGCAAAATCATATCAGTGTTGTTGATTTTGTTCATATATCTTCCCACAGTAGCTGCTTTGAAGAATGTCTAATAAATGCCACTTCTAGTCTTTCAAGCAAAAATATGTAAATAAGGATGGAATGAAAGTATGATATTAAGTATGATATTAAGTATGATATTAACATAGTGACTGTGAACCAAATATACTCTTGTTTCTAGGATTGTTACTTATTTATAATTCTGAATGCTAGACCAAAGTTGTTCAATCCATTCTCCAGATATTTCTACAATTCTAATGGATTTCAGATCATCAGTACTGAAATGAATTTGAACTAATAAGCAGAAAAAAAAATTCTTTCTTCTTTGTCTTCTCCTTCTTTTTTGTCCAAATGCAGTTAATCACAGCGTATTTTGCATAAAGGCAATTATGTGGAAATACCTAAATGTTTGCATCTCATTTGTTGGAGTGTTTTTGTACCAGTAATTATAAACTATTGACAACAGTTGAGCAAAATGCGTTGTGCTCTTGGAATGTTGTTAAAACCTTTTCTTTGTCAAATCCAAGTGTTCTGAATCACTGACAGTCCTAAAAACCTCAAAGCTGTATTCTACTTTGTGATATTGCTGGGGAATATCAAACTCTTCTCTATAAACTATTTTTCAAATCAAACACAGTAGATTATGTTTTATGGTGAAAAGAGTAATAATACAAGTCCGATTTTTTGTCTGTTTTAATGTCTTTGTAGCTTTGGCTTCTATTCTGTTCTTTCTGATTTTTTTATAAGTTGAAAGTCCAACAATAGGAAAACAAAACAGGCACCAGGGACAGGTATATGAAAAACCGTGTTTCAGATTTGCCTTTTTTCCTCAGTTCTCATAAAATATCAAATACGGCTATATATCACTTTAACAAAGCTTTATGAAAATTCTGTATGTCCAGTCAAAATAACTCCTATCCACACATCAGTGATATTGAAATGGGAGGTTGCATTGTGCACATCAAAGGGACTGTGTGAATGTTATTGATACACCATTCCTCATTGCTCTGTATTCTTTATGTTTTCATCATTAGTCTAGAAAGTCTTAATAATTAGCCCTCTAATTTCCCTGAAAAAATGTATTAATTTATTGGACTAGCTGAAGCAAAAAGTAGCTGATCTGGCATTGTAGGTTAATAGCATAGAACAAAACATACTCATAATCAGTTGAGAAAAGGATTTGTTCATTCCAGTTTATAATAAAAAGTCCCTTGCCAAAGTGACTTAGAAAATAATGCATTCAGACTGAGTAGAATTACTGCCTAGCAGATTCTATTTATCTGTAGCTTAAAAAGCAGCTGCGTTTTTGTAAAAAGCAATGAATGTGGCAGTCCTACTTAAAGGTAGAAGAAAAAGAACACCCCTTGTTTTGTAATAAGGGGATTTTCAATTTAAAAGAGAGAGCAAGCCTGTTGTGTGAAGTATGGTTATTACATTCGCTGTATTCTATCTCACCCACCAGGAGGCTAATAACGAAGGAGTCAGTGAAGGAGACCAATGCCACGAGGGTTATCTCGCAGCCCCAGATGCTGGATAAGTTGGAAGAGGCAGAATCGCTTTTGGATGACATTCAGGAAGGCCTTGAATGATTATTTGGGGAAGAAAAGACTATTCTTTCCAAGGTAAACAGTCCATTGCATCTGTCTGTTGGTGCTGGTGGTGTAAAAAATAATTGTATAAGTACCTATAAAATTCTTTTTAAAAAATGTTTCTGGTTTTTTTTTCAGGTTTTTTTTTTTTTTTTTTCAGCAGCAATGATCTTTCAAGAACCCTTCCTGAGACAAAGGATCCACTCCACATCCAGCCACACCTAAAGAAATGCTTTGAAGGAATTGCCAAGCTCACTTTTAATCATGAGAAAGAAATTACCCACATGGAGTCAGCAGAAAATGAAAAAGTAGAGCTCGTGCTGTGAATAATTCCAGCAAGTGCCAAGGGGCTAGTTGAGCAATGGCTTCATGAGGTGAATATCTTTAGCTCTTACTTAGGGTTTACTTACTGTATAATCATTTTCTCTTTTAGGAGCAATGAATATCATAAGCATATTTCCTACCTAAACAGCTCTTTGAGTATTTGTCATGATGTTGACAGATTTCAGCCTTATTGTTATTATTTATTGCAGCTAATATAGCAACTGCAAGTGTGCAAAAATTAATTCTAATAAAAAGCTCTCCAAGTCAGGCTGTCAGCAGAATCTGTGTCTGAAACTATGTTTGTGAATATATGTCTGAGTCTACATGTATGTGTTTTTGTGCTTTCATTGTGTAATGTCTGTAGTAGAGGAGAAAAGCATTTTAAAATCAATCAAAGAAATATAAGATTCCAAATGCATCCCATCCTGTAAAGATATGTTCCATTATATTGGAGGGATTCTATTTCCAGTGTCTTAACAAAAGGGAAGAGAAATTACGTCATTGATAACATTCTAACCTTTCCCCTTGAAGCCTCTCATCCAAATTCATTGTTTTCAGCATGAAATTAGTTTAGTGACATTTTGTTGTTATTACTGTTGTTTATTTCACTTAAACTTCCTTTGTCAAAGGCTGGGAATGGGCCCTTTTGTTGTTCTTTGTTTCTGGGCCAAAAGCCCATCCCCTTTCCCCCACACCTTCCTTTCTTCTGGGGCAGGACTAGCCCTGGGTAGGCAGGGGTTAACAGCTAGTGAGATGGGGCAGTTGGAGGAGCACTATTTCCATCCCCAGCTGATTTGCTGGACTCCCTGGGTGCCAAGGAACAGTGAAGCCTGTGCAGGCAGTGGATTGGGGCAGTGGATTGGATTATATGTTGCTTTTCTGCTCTCTGGTTGAATGAATTTGAGTCCCTTGAATCATCTTGTGAGGCCTTGTTTCCCACTACACTGAGTTGTGTAGCAGCAATGTGCCAGGCTATGGCTGAGCCACTTCTTACTTCATGGCATTTGAGATGTTCCATCAGCAGCATCCTTTGGAGTAAGGGAGGAAAACATAACAGGATTTAGACAAATAAAAATCCTTCCACCCTCTTCTCTGTCATGTGTCTAGCTTGATGTTTGGACAAATTTTCAGCACAGAGTTATCTTCCTGGGGAAAAGTTTTTATAAAAAGCTGCAGTGGGCAAATGGCAATTCCAAGGTCCCCAGGAAAAGCCTAATTCTCAGTTACACTAAGCCTGCAATACACTTTTCAGTTTTTGATTTTTCCCACAAATGATAGAGATTTGGGGATGTGAGCAGCTGTGTTTATTTTAACACATCTCATTTAACCTTCACCTAAAAACAAATTGGAAGGTTTGGGAGTGCATTAATCTGGACCCAATTAGTGTCTCTTTCTCTCTCAAAAGTGCAACCTGAGATTAATGAATATAAACTAGAGTTTCATATGCAGTCTTTAAATCATTTGCATGTTTTATGCATGATAATTGAATTTATTTATGCACTTCCTTTCATTTAATGATTTCTTGCTCTTTTCAATGCTATCAACATCATATTATGCAAGAAATAGGATTTGGTAGGCAAGAAAGAGTAGCAATATATAAATCAAACCTGAGTTAATTTTTAGTTCTAGTGTCAACAGTACATCACTATTCATTTTGGTATCATGCAAGGGGGTACATGGCTGGAAAAATATAAAATATTTTTGGTGAAGGTTTATAGCTTAACAAGACATTTCTGATGCAGCTTAGTTTGCTTGCAAGTATGCAAGCAAAATTATTTTCAAATGGCAGTTAAATTATTGTATTGACTTTTCAATGACCCTGGAGACTTGTGTTTCAACTTGGCCAATTAGTAGTAATAAGAAGATGAACAGTAATTACATTAATAAATAACTGTTTTCAGACCAGGATCTTAGTATCATAGTCTGGCTAAGAAAATAAGGGCATGTTATAATTTGTCTCATTTTGTCTTTGATCGGGAGAAATAGGGACTTTGGAACTATAGTAAATAGCTCGTAGCCCAGAGTGTAGCAGTCCTAGGGACTAGTGAGCCATATCAGCTAGCAGCTCTGTGGTAGTAGCTGTTTCAGCTCCATAAGTAGGGAATTTTGCTTTGTTTCTCTATTTTAGTTCAGATGTCTTAAAGATTTCTTAGTGATTGTCTCTGCATCTTTTATAATGCATGACAGGAAGCCACCATGGCAAAGAATTTTAATAAGATGCTGGTAGTGGTGCTTTCAAAGCCTTAACCTATACCAGATTCTATTTTGTCTCGTCTTTCCTTATGTGTTGAAAGATGTATGTGGAAGTGACATTCTTCTGTGGTGTCTTGTCTTTTATCAGTGGATTAAATGGTTGTGTGTTGTGATTGTTTCTTGATTCTCATAGGTAGGAATGTGTTTAAAGGCTAAAGCTCTGTTAATTTGTGATGTAACCATTTCAGTGTGTTTCTTGTCATTGAAATGAAGTTTCGAATGTTCAGTAATATAGCATGAAATTATTGGTTAGTTTTGGAGTGGTGGTGAAATCATGTGAAGAAAATAAGTATTGCATCTGATCAAGATAAATTCACTCTAGTGTTTTATGGCTTTTTATTCCTATGTGATAGTAATAAAGTCTCATGTAGGGATGGAAGCCATGAAATACATTGTGAAAAATCATCAACTCAGATGGGGCCATCAGGATAGCATGCTGTAGTTGTAGATTATTGTTATTGAGAATGATTGGAAGATGATATAGTATGCCACCATTTTGACTACCATGTTATTCATTTTGTTTCTTCATCCTTTACTCATGTAGTTTGATGAGAGGAAATCAGTTTCTAATGAGCTGATCCATCTTTACATCAGTGTTCGGTGTTCATACAGTTCATACATCTTTCATTTTCTTCTAAAGATAACACTGTATATGAAACACTAAGCTAAGAATTTCATGTATATAATTAACAAATGCCAAAATGAATATCAAGAAAATCCAGTGAATTCGTAAATGCTTGAAAATTAAGGACAGAACAAAGCAAGGTCTACCTTATTAGCTAGTGATCCAGGTTCTTTATTTCCATGTTCAAGAGCAAATTTGAGAGATGATCTGGGGATTGATAAAGAATTCTCTTTCCCTACATAGTTGTCTTTGTGAAAGTGCATGATCTTTTCTCATTCTGTAACTGAGATAAAGGCTGATAGTGTTGAGAACAGAAAACAATCCCTGACAATTTCTTTGTATTGCTGCCATTCCACATAGTGCCTTACCGCTCCGCTTGACTCTTGGGTACCAGTTTCCTTTGGAAATATTTTTGAGTAGGCTGTTTTTTCTGCTACAACTATTTACAATTTTTATTCTGTATTTTTTCTCTGACAAATATACTAATAAAACTATTGATTTTTTGTACTTTGACTCCTTCATTATTTCTCTCCTGTGTGTTTTTTGGTTTTTTTCTTGTTTGTTTATTTTCTTTTTTGTCTGTTAATAAGTACTTTCTCATTATAGTTACTCAGGGGCTCATTTGGTGAAAAATTCAAAAAATAATTAGGAAGGAAGTATATTCCCCCCCCCCC